>JAKSZP010000311.1:0-108842 GCA_022478985.1 Massospora cicadina | reverse complement strand
AGCCCATAAATAAGGTCAGAAGGTGTTTGATGGCCACAAAACAGCCAAGCTTTAACGTTACATTGTACTACTACTGTGTCATCTTTGATTAGTGTTTACTTTAATAGGCAACGGGAAGATCCACTAAATTTAAACATGTTGGGATAGTATAGTATCATAGCAATAATGCTAGCCTCAGTAAGAGTGAGAAAAGTTTATTGGAGTTGTGGTGCATTAGAATGTAGGGAGTGATTGGAACTAAGCAAAAAATAAGGTCTTTATTTCTATTTTCCCCTTTGGAAAGGAATTCCTTTCTATATAAAATAGACTAGGGGTTTGGATGTATCTTCAAAATAAGGATTGAATTGTCCTTGGTATCCAACCATTCTTAAAAATTTTTACATCTCTAAGATACCTAGGAAGAGGCATATAAGAGGTTGCCATTAATTCGTCAATACATTGGTATAATTTCCTCTTGACTTACGTTATGTCCCAGAAAATTTGTTTTATCTTGGAATAAGGAACATTTGGATGGTTTTAATTTCAATGAAGCCTGTTGTAGTTAAAGGAGGATATCCTTAAGATAGACTAAATGAGCATTGAAAGTTAACAAAAAAATGGTTATATCATCAAGGTATCCTAGCGCTCAGTATAATTTAAAGTCCTCTAATAAACCATTAATGCTTTTTAAAAGGTAAAGGGGTGTCAGAATTCTCCTTTAATTGGTGGAAACCCCCAACTAGGGGTTGCGACCTGCCTACAGGCGGATGCCAGATTGAGCTCCCCATTAACTAGGGGTAAGCCCCATCTGAAGTATCAGGGATTGACCCCAATAATTAATGACAAATTAATAATTGTAAATTTGGCACCAGTGATTAATGCTGAGGATGCTGAACAATCAATCAGGCTGTGGGAAATTACCATCTGATGTCAACCCAATCAAGCGCCCTTTTGGGAGCACTGGCGACTAATGCTGTGGATGCTCCTATTCCCCATATATTATTTATTTATTTATCTTCCCTTGGCTTTGGCAATCAATGCCAAATCCACCCATTCCCAATCCATCAAGGTTCCATAAATACCTTAAGAATCACTTTAATAAAATTACCGTTTCTCACCTATCTCTTTTCCTTTTTTAGCTTTACTTTGGGCCTTAATGGCCTATTAACTCGCTGGGTTCTTTGGGGCCCTGATTAATAGGGCCAGGTTGGAGTTCCTCCCCAAAGTCCTGACAGTGGTGCTCGCTACAGGGGATCCCTGTATAACTAGAATAGTTTCTCTTGTAAGCAACTTGCCAGTGCCCTATCCCGTCTTGAAGAGCTGGAGCAGTGCCCTTTAAAACTCCCTCTAAAAGACAAATACACCCCTGCCGAAGGAAGCATTGATACTTTTTGTACGTTTATGAAGTTGTCATGTATGGCACAACTGATAAGCGAAAAGTGCAACACATCCTTCCTTGTTTAAGCCGCCTAGCGCAAGAGAGGGTAGTGCCTTACCTGGACCCTTCGCACACTTGGGCAAATATGAAGGAGGCTCTTTTGGTTGAATTTGGATCAAAGCAGAGTTTATTCAGGAAGAACAGGCCTTTATGCGCCTTAGCATTTATGAGTGTGAACCGCTCCTTGCATTTTCTGAACAATTTTACCTTACTGAAAAAAGGTTAACAATCTCTAACATGCTCACCCTTAATGATGCTATCACCGCCCTGCTAACTGGGTTAGCTTCTCAGCCCTCTCTAGACAGTCATATTATCTCAGTAAAATTCCATTTCAAAAATAACTGTGATCTAAAGTAAGCATTAGTAGATGTTGCCGATCTCCATTCATGTGCAACAACCAAGGAAGCTGAGGTGAACTCTCCAGCTCTCACTATTGAGGAGCTTCCACTAGTTGAACAGTTGGGAGAAAGCCCTCCTATGCCTATCCTCCCTACAAAACCTGCTCCCTCCGTGCAAATTAAAAAGGTTATCACTCCTTCTTATGAATCAAATCCCTGTGAGGTAGTAACAACTATACGCCTACATAAGTTCTCTAAAGCTGCTGTGCCTAGCCCTCCAATTAAGCTGTTAGATGCGGCCCCTAAGGCTACCCAAACTTCTGTAGCCATATCTCCTACCTCCATCATGGCCTTGCCTGTTGCTGAGAATACCCTTGGGGAGGAATCTGAGGGGGGTTATGATGACGTTGGTTACTACATATTGGGAGCCCCCACAGAAATAGAAGTGCCTGATCATTTGAACGCTGGAGGAGTAGACGAGACTACCATACCTGAGGAAACGTACCTCAGCCTAATTCTAGGGAGTCCAAAAGTTATTGACACTTCTAGTGATGGTGACCAATTCTTATCTGGCCTGATTCGCCCTCTTCAGAGGATCCATATCATACAATCTATCATGGACTATACCCTGAGACGGCTAGAAAACTCACCTCCACCTTACGGCTCAAGGAGTTCTTAGCTTTGTCACCTAATTTATAAGTAACGCTCACTAAGGTTGAAGTGATCATATAAAAGGTCCGAATACTGGCCATTCTGGACACTTGCTCCCCAGTCAATATAATCTCCACCAAGATCATCAAAAAGATAAAGCTAGCGCCTGACTTGGAGTACACGCAAGAATTTGGTACTGCTGGCCCAAATAATACCCGTGCTATTGAGGCATACTCTTCTCTTCTCATTCAAATTGGTGCGCTTATTTTATCAACCCCTGCTTTGGCTTTGGACAATAATGCATATGATATGCTCATCGGCACCCAATTTATTTTTGAATATGGAGGAATAATCAATGTGAATCAAGGTTTCCTTTCGCTGTTCAAATATGAAGTTCATTTAATCTTATCCTATAAAGAGCCCAGAAAGCACGAATACTCTTGCCTGGTTATTTACCTCTTTTCAGCTTTAACATTGCCTTATTCCACTTCTGGGAGCAACACAAAGAAATTGCCCAATTCAGTGGATGCTGGGGATGGTATCTTTTTCTATGCTGCCGATGAGGTCTTGATTAAGCCTGATGAACAAAGAGTGATTGACACTAAGATCACACTCAAAATCCCACACCATTGCTTGTTGCACCTTGTAAGTATTGAGGGCGTTAGTCCCTTATAGCTTCGTTTATTGCCTGGAATACTAGACTCAGCCTACCAGAGGCCAATTACCATTCTACTGGGAAACCTCACTGGAAAGAACATGATCATATGAAAACACCAGTAGATTGACAAAGACTTCCTACTCCCAATAGAGGACATTGAACACATCCACTCTATTGCCTTTATGGAGGATTTGGGCTTACCCATGGACAACATGATGTGTACCTTGCCCAATGTTCATATTTCAGATAAGCTGACTCTTGAGGAGTTGGAAAAAGTTTATACTTCGTTAGACGAATACAGTGACATATTCTCCACTCAGATACTGATTATGGCCACATGAAGGGCTGGTGCCACTCCATTGATGTGGGTGATGCCTGGCCTATTAGGTCCAAACTTTAACTCAACTTAAAAGTGGAAGAACAACAATGAGGACAAAGCTCCAGCAGTTATTAGACGCGGGGTTACTTGTTCCCAAAAAAAGCCCTTGTCTTCACCCCTCTTACAAATTAAGAAGAAAAACGGAGGTCATTGGATAGTCATGGATTACTGTATGTTAAATAGCCTCACTAAGAAGGATAGCTATCCTATCCCTCGCATTGATGACGCCCTGTCCCAACTCTCTGGCTCTAACTTCTTCTCCGCCATGGACTTGGCCAGTGGTTATTGGAAAATGGACCTTTCTCTTCAAGATCAGTAGAAATGCGCTCTTATTTGTAGTGATGGGTCTCTTCCAACCCATACATGATTCCCCTAAGGGTTGTGCAAAGCACCTGCCTCTTTACAGCATGTGATAGATCACATCTTGAAGGACCTCAAGTTAAATTGTGTCATTGTCTATCTTGATGACATCACGGTGTTCTCAAATACCTTTAACAAACATCTTGATCATTTGAAGGAAGTGTTTCAACGGTTACGTAAGTTAATCCTAAGTTGAAACCATCAAAGTGTACCTTCATTCAAAAAATTGGATTTCCTTGGTCATTCCATTTCCCAGGAAAGATTTCAACCCATGAAGGACAAGGTCGAAGCCATCTCAAAAATGCCGCCCCCCAAAAATCTACGGTATATTCAGGTATTTCTATGGATGATGGAGTGTTACCATCAGTTCATCCCTAAGTTCTCCCAGCTCAGTGAGCCCCTTGTCCAACCTTTAATCAAGAGTACCCTTTTATAGGGGTGCTGAACAAAAGTCCGCTTTTGAGATAATGAAGCAACTGCTACAACAATGTTCTATCTTACAGCACCCAGACTATAATAAACCGTTTATCTTGTTTACTGATGCCTCAGACTAAGCTGTTGGGGCCATCTTAGACCAATTGGATGAAAATGGTGTTGATCATCCAGTATCTTACTTCAGTAAATTGTTTTAAAAAGAGGAACGCAACTACAGCATAACTGAAAAGGAGTGCCTTGCCATTTTGTTATCTGTGAAACACTACCATCCATTCCTATATGGGACCACTTTCACTGTGGTTACCAACCACGCTTCATTGAAATGGTTACAGAATATGAAGGATTCTACTGGCCAGTTAGCGCGCTGGGCTCTAAAACTCCAGCATCACGAAATGAAGATTGAACACTGTTCTGGAGCCTGTCACATGAATGTTGATGGGTTGACCCAGCTGCCAGTCCTTCACTTGGATAATGGTGAGGCGGGAAGGTTACATGATCTCTTAATGACCCCAAATGATCTTGAGGATGAGGATGAGCCTGTTCAGAAGATGTTAGCCTGGCACTCCCATAACACCATAGTTGAAAATGGGAAGTTGTATAAGCAGGTGGGGACAAAATGGCTACCTTACCTTTGACCTTTGAACGCGTACCTGCTATCTTAAAGGCTCAATTCACCCTAGGTCATAAAGGAGCAAAGAAAACTTAAGAGTGGATTATAGATTGGTTTTATTGGGATGGTACAAAAAATCTATTTTTGACGCCTTGGAAGCCTGCCTTACATGTAAGAAGCAATCCAGTTTCAAAACTAGATGCCAGTATCGACCAACTACCCCTCAACAACAGTTCCACACCATCAGCTTGGATGTAGTAGGTCTCCTTCCTCAATCTACTAGTGGAAACAGATTTATCCTAGTAGCTATTGACCGCTTTACCAAGTGGGGTTGAAGCCGTGGCTCTTCCTGCCCAAATGGCCAAGGCAACCGCCACCTTTTTACATCAACACATCTTCACACATCATGGCTGCCCCCAAGTACTACCTGCAATAATGGTAAGAACTTTACCTCCAGAGTAGTCAAAATCCTGGCCACATCTATGGGAGGACAACAACTTTTCTCAGCTCCATATAACCCCTCCACCAATGGGACTGTGGAAAGAGCAAATCGAACCTTAATTCCATTCTTCAAAAAATGCCTCCTCCAATCCTCTTCACTGTGATCAATATCTACCCAGTGCTCTTATGGCATATCAGATTAACTATCACCTGATTTTAAAAAATGTCTCCATTCCATGTCTTGTATGGGCGGGAACCAGGCATACCTTCCCTCTTAGCTAAGGATGTATTCTCTTCTAGAGTTGAGGAACTGGATAAAGTCATGAGAAGATTGGCTCAGCGCATAATTCAACTCCAATCTGAAGCTATGACCAATTTAGCAAAAACAGTGACAAGAAAGGCCAGGCTGCCAATGATTTCTGAACCACCCTACCTACATTTCAAGTGTCTGACATGGTGTTGTACCTCCATAACTGCATCACTCCTAGAAGAGGTAAGCTTGAATCAATTTGGGAGGGTCTCAACACCATCACTTACAAGAGAGAAAATTAGTACTTTTTTAAATCTCTAGCTACTGTATCACCATTAATCGCGTACATAGCTGTTTCATATGGCCATATTCTCCAACATTCTCGAGGGGGGTGATGTCAGACATTTTCCCTTGCAGCTGAATAATAAGAATGTTTTAGGTTAAATTTAGCTGAAAAGTGGAAATGTTGGCCATTTGTAATTCTCTGATGCTATTAAGAGCAAATGTAATAATAATGTTAAGGATGTTGTTGAGGATATTGGCCAAAAGACCCTGAAAAATCTCAGTAACCCCATTAATTAAGGTAACCCTAGTTCAAAACCTGTACAGGCACTAAATGTAAAATTGAATGGTCAGATTACTCAGACCACATGATGAACCTTGGGGCGATCATTGGAAGGCACTCCACCAACCACAACAAAGTCCTTCAAAGTGCCTATGCAGGGACCCCCTTTTATAGGCTTGGTGGTGGTCCCCCAAGGCAAAAGAAATTTCTCAGATGGGGATTGGCTGAAGTTTATAAAATTGTTACCTCATGGGTACATTTTGGCCAATCAGAATTCCCCTTCCATCTTTCCGCTAATTTGAAGCAAGTACCCAAGTTTTAAACGTTAATCCCCCATATTATTTAATTCAGATTAGGCTAAGCTATCTGAACATATCCTTGAATTCCCCTTGACCCACAAAACACTTTAAATATTGAATGGTTGGATGTCAAGGGGGGTTGTTTTTCACTTTTATCGCGCTTATAATAAAATTTATAAGATATAATTTTTATTAGCGCTTCATATTTGATTTTTTATAAAACTTTTTGGAATCCAGCAGGCGTCAAGCACCAGCGAGAAAGGTTGGCTGGATTCTGATCAGGGGCATTAAATAGCCCCTGCAGCGTACATGTAGGTTTAAAAAACTCTTCACTAGAGAAAATAGAACATTTTTCACAATCCTTAAGGATAGGTTGATGTGACATTAGCTATGGTGATATCCATTGCAAAAAAACACTATGATCCAAACATTAGATATAAGGAGTTATATATACAAGGAAGAGGGTAATTAACCTTTTAAGTGATTAAAGTGACATTTATCCATTATGATCTTATGATCCTCTATAATTTTTGCGGATTAATAGCAAATGGAAATCCCAAAGGCTTTTAGAGGGAATGTGTAGTCTGTCCTAAAGTAGTTGCTTAAATTGAGAGTCTCTTGAGCCTCCTCTATATAAACTTCTAATGATCTTGAGCTTTGATATGGGTATGGTTATCAGTTTTCACTCAATGAAAGCTCCATGTTTTTAATATATTCCTGGTCCCTTTAGAAAATATTTTTGTTTTTTACTGGGCTTCTACAGCTTGACGTTGGTATGGAGTAAGGGTGTCCTCAATTTACTTTTGTTAGGTAATTTTTGGTATGCAGGTCAATCCCTAAGTCTTTTAGAGTGCTAAAATAGTTTAAATACATAATATGTTCAATAGGGCATGGTTTGACATGAGAGATGACAGTATGTCATGGGATTTGAAGAGTCTGATTTATTAAGCTGTCAAATAAATTGGAGATAGACTTTTCATAGGTGGGGTCTAGAATCCTATAACAGGTCAAGCTTCATTAATAGAATGGTTGGTTTGTCTATATTTTCATAAAACATGATTATGACGAATACTAATTTAAACTTGGGAATCCAGTACAACTTGAGAGCATGGATATATAGTTAAAGATTGGGAGGCATTGAGCAAAATTTCATCCTTGGCATCAACAGTGTCAAGTAGTAATTTAGTTTCAGGCCCTAGAATTTAGTATTCTTTATGACAGATTGAAGTAGGTTAATCAATGAGACTTGAAGGCTTCTTAGAAACCATTTATCTTTATATGTAATATTAAATAGAAGTGGTACACGATATCCCATAAGATTAAATATTTTTCTTTTATAATTGATTAAAGAATTTATATTATCTAACTATTTATATTCTAGTGAGTAAATCATAACTACTGTTTTCCAAAGATATACCACGAGCTTTGATCAAAAGCTTCACAAACCTAATGGAAAAGGCTGAGTAAGATTGAATAGCTTTAATGGGATTAGCTCCCATTATTCTGTATTTAGTCTCATGGATTTGATCAGGAACCATTTTTGTTTTGAATAAGTTGGGAGTAAATAACATTAACTGAAGATCAAGTGTATATCATGACCAAACTTTAACTTTATATACTACCATGTATAATCATACAACAGAAGATCCATATTGAGAGTTAGTCTTTAGAAGGCAGTTAGGAGGAACGTGCATCAAGGATAGATGAGGTTTATGTTTAGGCTAAACTCAGAGGTCTTCAACTTCCTTGATATTTGTTAGTTAAACCTGGCTTTTTGCTATCAGAGATGACTGTAATAATCTTATTTGGTAATTATCCAGTATAAGAATAGAAAAATTTAGGTTTTTATTGATTTTAATAGAAGTGGGATCATTAACTTCATTGGGCAGCTAATACAAAATATTCAGAAGTATTAGATATGGAAGTGTTAGTTTAAGGAGCTTAGGGTTTGTCAGTAGAGGGAGAATTTTTCTTTAATCTGACCAATCTTTTTTTAATCATTCCAAGAGTGATGGAAACAGCTATCTACAGTGTTATTAGTAAACTTTCTTTAGATGTAGTAAGTCAGAAAATTAACCAAATGAATTCCTCCCAAAGTTTCCAAAAATTAGGGTTGAGATTGGTTGTGGCTGGTGGATTAATCAATTACCTGGTTTTGATGATATTTTATTAAGTAATGTGCCACATTGTGCTCCCCATTTGGTAGGGTTTAGCTTTATCAATGAAGACCTTTCTTTTGTTCAACAGCTATAATCATAGCCAAATTTGGATTTCTTTAAAAAATACAAAACACGGCCAGTCAAATGAGCATAAATATTTAAATGTTGATGAATTTGACACCCACTGCCCCAGCATGAGGCGGTGGTGCGCCGCCTGTTGGTGTGTTTTGACCACCTTCAAAGCATTCCCAGGCTGGCTCTGCTAGCCCTCCCAAAGCTACCAGGCGTTATATCCCCCTTGGTACTTGGCCCACCACCTCGCAAGCTCCCAAGTGGTGCTCCAGAGCCCTTTGGTGCTCCCACAGCAATATGTGTTTTAGCCTACAGGTTGAATATGGGAATCTTTTCCCATATGCAAGCGCGGCCATCATTGAGATGGCCACAGCGGTGTATTAACCCACTGGATTTATCAATTTTCACCCCTTCAAGGGGTATTTTGATCTCAGCTTCTGTTCTGAAGCAGATGCAATGGCAGCATCTAATTTGCCGTTAATTTTTAAGAATATTCCCCTTCCTACTGTTTGCACCTGGCTCCTGGATGAGGCCACTTTGGTGGTCCAGTTCGCTAGGTTGCCTTCTCACCTTTCCCCCAAATGCCTCCACCACAAGCTCATGGAGTGTTTGGCTGTTTACAGTGCAGACCCCATGCTACAATTTGTAGTTCTAAATGGAGCAGATCATTTGTCAGTCATGCGCGCCTTTGCGACTATCCGCCCAAGCCAATGCAACACTATCTTGAAATTCCCCCTTGCACAGTGATCAGATCTGCCAGTGATCACCCATTCTGGGCGTGTGTCAAGTATGGCTGCACCATTTGCCCCTTGTTATCTGAAACCTGCCAGAACATCAAGTCTTTCACTTGTGTGCCAGCTCTCATCACTTTCACTGAGCATTAACTTCTCAACACTTTGAGGCGATGGACACCGCTGGCCTCATAAATGAAGAAAATCCACACAAAATTATACCTCCTTATGCCCCATGTCGCTGATGCTCCCACCCCAATGCTGTCCTTCATGGTCTGCCAGCTAAAGCAGGCGCTGGACAAAAGTATCCCCAAAGATTTCTCCCCTTCTGATATGGCTTCCTAGGCTGTTAGATGAGGTGCCATATTAGGAAAATTTGTATTTCTAGTAATCCCTTTATTTGGCCTATTTGAAAATTAAAGATTCATGGTGGCTCCCCCTTTTTGGATTGGGCACCACTAGTGCTAAAAAAAGCTTTATCAATGAATTTGCCAATTCTAAAAGTATTGGGGATTGTCCCAAATAAGAATTTGTGTTAAACTTATTACTGGTGACTAAGCTGTAGATAACTGACAAATTGTATAATAACTCATTATTAGTAACTTAATAATGGTGACTGAAGCTGAGTAAATTGACAATTGATATAACTAAATTTGGATCACTTAAGAATGCTTATTTGACGTTATAGTGTCAGATTTTTTTGCAGCTGAATGTCAAGGATAAGCAAACCATATACTATTTTTAGGATTAGTCGGTGACTTATGCCAAGTATAAGGATATTGCTGGCAGAATACTTAGAATTTTGATATGAGAGCAAGCGATGATGATTCCACTACCTAAGATCTGATTTACAGGCGACTGAAGGCTGAGGATATTTGATTTTATTATTATAGTAACTTACATACAATGAACTGGCAATAGATGCTAAGGATGATTCAACCTAGTACTTTGGTTTTTGACTGTATCCAACTAAGAGGGAATGAGTGACTGTGAATAGCCAATGATTGAGTGGGTTGTGGGTGATGAATGCCAAGGGATGTTGATAGATGGTCAACAGATTTCCAGAGAAGCGCCTAATTATAAATTGTTGTAGTTCCCTCTTAATTAAGTTCTCTCTTGCGCCTATGTTATATTAGTTGTTTGTAGTTAGACTGCTAGATTGGTGAAGATGGGACATGAGATACTCAAGGTAGGTGCTGTATTAAGGCACATGGCATGGTAGATGCTTTAAACTCCCATACCTCGCCACTACAAGGAAGCTTTGCAGGAATTTGGGCAACTGGACACCAACAATGAGGGAATAAAGGCTGGCAGCCATAAGGGTTGAAGGTAGACAGGAGCCAGGCTGCCTGCAATGGGTAACAGACTTGCTGGTGCTGCCCAAGAGCAGCTGATAGATAACCATGATGGATAATTATCAAGGATACAGAACACCCAGGAAGGGAGATGAGGACCTCTGGTGCACTCCCAAGAGGGGGTAATGTCAATACGGTGAAGTTATTGGTCTGCTGGGTTGGTGGGTTGCCTGCAGGCTTGTAGTGGATAGGTATGCCAGTGAAGGCAAAACAGCAAGGGCCAGAAATCTTCATAAAGTATGGCCTGACACATAAGTAGAGCCCTGATGCAGTGATTGTAAAATTAATAGCATTAGTGCTCACTACAGGGGGCTCTGTTAGTGTGTTTCTCAATTAGTTGGAGGTATGGTTAGGAGGTATTGAGAGCCAATGACTTTATTTTCTGGCGCCTCTTGGAGGCTGGATTTTGCACCATAAATCTCCATCCCTATTGCGCTGATGAGGTCTTGGCCCACCAAGTAGGTGTTCATGCTGGAGTAATACCGTCTAGTCAAAAGGTTAAATCTCAGAAAAGTAACCAGAAGACTCCTCCCATAGTTTCCAAAATTAGGGTCATGATTAGTTGGGGCCAGTGGACTAATCAATTACCTAGTTTTTGATATTATAATAAATAATGTGGGCGGAGCTTTTCTTTCCAATTACTATCACTTTTAGTAATACAATTTAATTTAAACAGTACAATTTGATAATGGTTGGGCAAATGTGGTAAAGGGCAGCGAACCCAAACCTGCACTGCCCAAAGGTACCAAGCGCACAGGTACAAACAAAAATACCAATAAAACAAAAAACCTGAGGTGGCGCCCCCATGGGTTTCATAAAATTTTTGGTAAAATACTGCAGTTACATGAAAGTATCCCACTCACAACCACTTTCACTGGTGGAACACGGAATATGAGTTTTCCTGGGCATAGAAACACTGACAATGTGGGAAACAATCAGCGAAGCCCAACATAAATTTTTCCCGCACATGGTGTACTTAACAACCCATACTATCCGCAAAGTTTGTGTAGACCTTGGGTTCAAAACTGCAGAAGAAGTAAATGAAGCAGCAAAGATCAGAGTGGTACTCAACCTTCCTGATGGACAGCATTTGTTTGATACCAAATGCACATGTTGGGCAGAATCCAAAGATATTTTCATAATTTTTGATTACCTTCCAACTACACTGGTGCGCACAGTAGTCAAAAGACATCTCCATAGAAGGCTTGAAAGCCTACAGAGAAATTAAATAATTTGAGATGCAAAGATTCCAGCTGATGCTGACCCTTAACATTGGGAAGGCAATTGCAATTATTTCCCCAAACCAGGAGGTAGTGGAGAATATCACAAAAATCCCCCACATCACATCCTTCACCATTGATGGAAAAAATCCCAGCTGTTCCACGCAACAGTGGAGAGCGCGCCCCCATATGCAACCACTGCCAGGCCTTTGGGCACAAGATTCATGCTTGCCCAAAAAAAGAAGTCCTGAGAGAAATGGAATTCTGTGAGGAGGAAATGGGCGAAGACGACTCAGAGTATGCCAAAATCATGGATACAACACAAGCATTCAACTGGGGAGAACACGGGCAATATAAAATAATTGACCCAATTTCCCCAAAAGAACAAAAAATGGCCAAACAAGATCGCAAGCTGGCTGTGGCCAAGGCAAAGGCCTCAGCGGAATCATCCATATTGCCAGAACAGATCCAGGAGGACATGGATGAATTCAAATCAATGGACCAATATAAATACCGCATAAAACCAAACACCCAATCTGAAAAGATTATATTTGGCGGAACCCAATTTGGAAATAAATGCAGCAAAACTGGGGTTCTGCGCACCCCCCCAAAAAAAAAATTGCATAACATAAACCAATTTGGAAGAAAAATCAGCAATGGAATGCGCAAGAAAATAATGCGGCCAATAAGAGCACACAAGTGCACCACAATGATAAATTGAAACCAATAAAAGCAAGGGTGGAGTGAAAACAGCAGCAAAGAAAGGGGCAGAATACACCCCAACTCCTACTCATGGTTATGCTCTCCGCAGCAGAGGTGCATTGGAGAGTAATGTGAATGAGGGAGTAGGGCCAGGGAGCCATGCTAACCACTTCTAAGGTGCATCGGGCGTCTCAGTAGAGATAAGGATGCTGAACATAGAAGGACTCAAGGCCTTAACATCCTGGGCCAAGAAGTTGAGTCTCCCATGAAACCCACCTGTGGATATCCTGGCGGTTCAGGAAACCCACTGTCCACAGGGAGAGGAGGAGGCATGGGAAAACATACTCCTCCCAACAATATCATGTTGGTCACAACACTGTGGGGTGATAGTACGTGCATACCAAAACTTTAAATTTATCAATAAAAATTTGTTCTTGAATGGCCGCATACTAGCTGTAACCTTCTCATGGCACATCAAAGTGCATACAATAACCAGTGTGTACGCACCAAACAGTGCACCTGACCAAAGAGAATTTCTTACAGGTCTAACACAACTAAATCTACCAGCAAGTACTTTCATCATGGGAGACATGAACTGCTGGATCAACCCAGATACTGACTGATGGCCATACACAATGGAGGTACCACAAGGGCAAGTGGAACTCCATGTACTAAAGGCCACCCTGGGACTATATGATCCACTACCAAAAAGGCTACCCTTGCTACAAAACATGACACGCCCACATGTACACAACGGTGCACTTGTCTCTATGTCATGGATAGACCTGATACTCACACCAATAATTTTCCGTCACCAAATTTAAAACTACAAAGATCAAATTTTCTGACCATTGGCTAGCTTTGGTGTCCTACAAACTGGTGGGACCAAGTAACCAAGCACTCAGATGGTGCAGAATATGCCCATAAATTTTAGCTGACTTGGAATTTTAATCCTGGATGGAGGAAATATCCTCAATCTGGGATTTTCAAACACCTTTCTGCTTGGACCCACTAATCACTTGGTAAAATTTCAAAAAATCAACAGCCCAACAAATCAAACATACAACGTCTAGAAGACACAGGGCAGCTTCAGCCATTAGCAAGCACACCTTGGCAGAAATCAACCACCTAGAAACAAAGTTTCACGCACAGGGTACAGCCCTGGATGGGGTTGCAGATGGGCGGAGGTTTCTGCTTGGCTAAGCACCCTGATCCGCAAACACCAACACTGAGTTGGAGTTCAATATAAAACAGAAAACATAAAAGATGGAGAAACTTGATTGAGCTATTTTTTCTATCAATTCCACGCCCAAAAAAACGATAGCTTGCACACAGGTCTGATGACCGGACAAATACATAGTGGAAACACCCAAAGAAGTCCCAACCAAAGTGCACAGGTTTTATATGAACTTATATAAATCTGAACTGGTTGAACCAGAAAAAAATGAAAAATTCCTCAAAAGTGCACATATTGACACTGCAGTCCAGAAATAATAATATAATCAACATAATATCAAGCGAGGAACTATGTGAAGTAGTATGTGGTGCACCAAAAGGGAAATGCCCTGTACCTGATGGGATTCTCTATGAATTTTACATAAAATATTTTAGAAACATCTCTAATTCTCTTCTAGCTTTAATGAATAAGTGTATTATGGAAACATGCCTCCTACCTGGAGGCAAATAAGCATACACTGTCAATTTATTCAAAAAAGGAGACAGACTAAACCTCTCCAACTGGCGCCCAATCTCCCTAACCAACACAGATACCAAAAATTTTCACAAAAATTATGGTCAAACGACTAGAATAAATTGCAACTGACGCGATTCCCCATCACATTATGGATTTGTTCCAAGAATATCCATATGGGACAACATCCACACAGTTGAAAATGTCTGCCAGTCCAAAACCTCTGGAGCGCTGGTCTTCTTAGACCAACATAAGGCATACGACAGGGTGATCTGGGCCTATCTTAGGTTTGCTTTAAAAATTTAAACTCCCAAGTAGATTCATAAACTGGGTGATGATGTTCACAGAGTCAGACACCATGGCTGTGCGGGGAGCAGGTTTTTTAACCAACCCAGTCATCCCACAGAGAGGACTTAAACAAGGAGACCCCTTAAGCCCTCTACTTTACAATTTTATCTTGGACCCTTAATCCGGAATACAAATACACTTCTCAATGGAATCAATGTCAAGGGCCAACCACCAGTCAAAATGATGGCCTTCGCTGATGATTGTGTGGTGGGAATATCCAACAATCAGGACGCTTGCAGAATAGAGAAGATTATACAAGAATATTCAGCCATTAGCAACGCATCACTTAACACTGAGAAAACGGAAAATAATACTCCTGGGAGAATATCAGACCCATTGGACGCCATCTACTCAGGGCCAACAAACTAATATGACATCAAGACTCCTCACCAGACATAGGAGGCGAAAATCAGCAATGACTCCACTGAAACTTCCCTTCACCAACAAGCCAACAGCTGGACCTGTACGTCTTTTGGGGGTATGGCTAGAAGCAGGAGGTTACGCCAACTCCATGATGGAAAATCAACTCCAAGACAAAATAACAAAACACATTGCCTCCTTACATGGATATCAGGCAGGTTTAACAGGAAGGGTCACGGTAGACAACTCTATGATTCTATCAATCATATGGTTTACAGCCCACGCAATTGCTTTCTCACCATCCTTCTTCAACACAATTCACGCCCTATTACAAGGATGGCTCTGGTCCAACCACAACCCCCCTGTACGCCTCGAAACCCTATTTTGCTCTAGAAGGAATGGAGGTTTGGGGCTTACTAATAACGTAGAGCAAGCGATCCATATACTAGGATCCTGGATAGCTCAGGTGACTAGTCCAGTTCTTCCATATACACATTGGGTTAGAACAGCAAGATATAACTTTGCACGAGAACTCCAATTAAGAAAACCAGATCACCCAAACACATTAATTAGGTATCTGGCATCCCATCCTACAGCTGCAGGGCCACACGGCACTCCTGCACATTTCAAATGAATACTCCTGCCATGAGAAGAGCAACGTGGCGGATCCACATAAGCGGTCAAACCAGTCACCAAGGATGCCCAAGGCTAACTCACAGACAGGAAATCAATGACCAAATAGTCACAGACAATATAATAAGCAGAAATCCGAGTATCATAGCCAGGATAGACTACCTGGACCATATGGATATACCCTACAGCCTGGAGACTCAAAAAAGAGTATTTAGATACACACATCACCCTCTACTCCAACCCAGGATAAGAGCACATGTATGGAGGTGCATGAGGAGAATATACCGCACAGCAGAACGGTCAGATGCCAATCAAACCTCATGTACAATATGTGGTCAGTATGGAAGCCTAGCCCACCGTTTAGAACAATGCCCAACATCAGTGACTATATGGAAAGAGGCTATGCGCCTATTCCTCCAAGAAAGTGGACAACCATTCAGCCTAGCAAGGAACATGTTCGCTATAAACATGGAATCTTCTATCCACCCATTCCTCAGGGCGTTAATAGTAGCAATAGCACTATGGACGATCCATACAATAGTACTAGAATCGTTTATAGGAGCAGCGCCTACAATCCAAGAAGCCATCAATCTTTTCCACTGCCATATATTGGAACAATCAAAGCATGGTTGTTTGGACACATGACCCACGTAACAGAAGGACAATCAACACATGACTCCCCATATGGTTCCTAAAGGTTGATCTTTTCCTTCACACATGCTGCATCCAAGAATAAGCCATTATAACCCCCTTCCCTACTGTCCTAAACTTGTTGATCCTAGAGACAACAAGAGGGGACTTGAACCCTCTGGGGTGTCTTTTAATTTCTCAAATTTCATTAGTTTATCCCCACTATATCAGAAGTGCTTGTCCCCTGGTCGACCTTCCCCAAATAAATAATAAATAATGTGCCAATTTGTGCACCCATTAGGTTGGGTGGAGATATTTAAATGAATTCGCCAAGTCTGGAAGTATATATATTATTCCCAATACGAATTAATGTTAGTTTAATTACTGGTAATTGGATCCAAGGATAATTGACCAATTAATTATTCACTAATTATTAGTAACTTGATATCAGCAACTGGAGCTGATGATATCAAAACATTTATTTTAGTAATTTGGATCCATTGTAGAATGCCAATTTGACTTCAAATTGTCATAGAACTGGCAACTGAATGGCAAGGCTATAAAATATGCACTATTTAGGATTAGTTGGTTAATTATGCTGAGGATAATTGTATTTCCAGCAAATTGTTGAGGATTCCAATATGAGAGTGTGCAATGATGAATCCGCTGCTTAAGATTCTGAATTACAGATGACTGAAGGCTGTGGATATTCAATAATATCTATATTAGTAATTTACATATGATGAATTGGGGAATGATGTCAAGGAAAATAACCCAATATTTGGCGCTTAAGCATATCCAATTAAGACGGAATGAGAGACAGCGGAAGGATGATAATTGAGTGGGTTACTGGTGATAAATGCTAATGGATATTGATATGCGGGCAGTGAATTGCCAGAGAAACGCCTAATTATAAATAGTTGTAGTTTCCTCTTACAAAGATCTCTCTTGCGCCCATCTTTTATTAGTTGTTTGTAGTTAGGCCGCTAGATTAGTGAATATGGGACAGGAGAAACAAAAGGTAGGTGCTGGGTTAATGCACATGGAATGGTCAATGCTACTAACTTCCATACCTCGTCACTTCAAGGATGCTTATGTAAAGTTGCCAACTGGCCACCAACATTGAGGGACTGAAGGCTGTCAGTTATAAGGATTGAAGGTAGCCAGAAGCCAGCCGCCAACAATGTAGACGGAATTTCTGGAGCCACCCAAGAGGTGCTGATAGTTGACCATGATGGAAAAGTAGCAAGGGTTTAGGATGCTCAGGAAGGGGGCTGAGGACCACTGGTATACTCCTAAGGGGTCCATGTCGCCAATTTGAAGTCATTGGTCTGCTGGGTTGGTGGGTTGTTTAAAGGCTTATAGTGGATAGGTACGCCAGTGAAGGCAAAACAGAAAGGTCCAGCAGTCTTCATACTGTGTGGCCTGGCACACTAGAAGAGCTCTGATGTAGCGAATGTAAAAATTGTGACACAGTACTTTCATTAGGTAAAAGGTTTTGGAGGCATCAAAACTAGAACATGTAGTAAAGCTTTATATTCAGAACAAGGCGTTCCAGAAGTCTTAAGAAGATTGTGAGGGACCTCCTTAAGGGATTCACTAATGCGCAGCTTTGAGGTAAGATTGTGCTTCACTGCCTTAGGGTACAGTTAGAGAATGAGCATGCTTTTTTAGCACTAGTGAGAGAATGAGAATGATTCAGAATGAAGATAAAGCATCTCTAATGGAGGTGTAAAAACGTTTTATTTAACCAAGGCAAGCCAACCAGGGGACAGGCATTACTGAAAGAAAGAAACAAAAGAAAGAAATGACATGAAACCTGAACAGGGTCAACTCCATCGAAGAAAGTTTTTCCACCTCCAGATAAGGACTCGAATTTTTCTGGTTACGTCATGGGTAAGGTTTTCATGTTATAAGACCTACTAATCACCAATAGCTTCCTTTGGATGGCACCCCAATCAATGTGCAAAGGGCGAGGATCAAACCCGCAACCTTCAGGTTGGTAGCCATACGCCTTACTGACTCACCTTCCACCCCCTTTAAATTAACTCACTTGCAGAGAATTGAACCCTGGCTGCTCCAGTGAAAGCGGAGAATCCTAAGCAGTGGACCACGAGGGACTGTAAAAGCGTTTTAAATCCATAAATTTATTATTTAAGAATCAATATAAGATTCTTGGGCAAACTTTCCTTAATTATTTTTCCTAAATTGAATCTAATCTCCATGAAAGCCTGTTTTTAGTATTACAAGTTTAAATTACTCCCAAAATTCTGATTAGAGCGGTCTTATTGGCTTAAGTATGTTATTTAATTAAGTGCAGGACATGATATCTTGACCAACTTAGCTAAGGCAAATGGATATTTTCTTAAGCTTCTGATGGTTGGTAGCCATCACTGAGAACTCTTATAACATAAAGTAAGTAAATGACACTTCCTTCTCCTGAGACATATTTTCTTTTAAAAGAGGGCTTGAATGAGTTTCCAGTGGGTTTGGTGGATTAACTACATGGATGGACGTGGGAGGTACATATTCAGCCTGAAAGATTTAGTATTACAGTACATTCATGCGCTTGAATGACATCTAATTAATGGCGCAATCCATTCAAATTGTCAATAACAAGGTTGATCTACTTGTGGGGGATCAATGAAGGATGGTTATGGAGGCAAAAATGGGTCAACTGACTAACTTAATTTTATATGCTATAAGTTGTCTCCTCAAGCTTAAGTAGATGTTGTTTGATAGTGAAAAGTCGCTGCTCCAACCATTACTCAGAGACAAGTAGAATGCCAAGGATCCACATCGCCCATTATGAGCAGATAAGGAGAATTCTACATTTAAAGGCATTTTTGGGTGAGTTCACTCCCCTTAGCAATGCGTCCTAAGTGGGTGTCTAGCTGTTGCATTTGCTGCAACAAGGAATTGGTTTTGTATTATGGAATTCCCAAACTATTGTTGGTCTTTGGAGGCTCATGGGGGCCAGGTCTTCCCAGAATACCTGGGCGTCCAGGCGCACCAAAAATTCAGGGTGTCTAGGCATCCCAGGAGTTCTGGGAAGCTCAGAAACACCTGGCATCCCTAAAGGACCAGAGAATAAAGTAATATCCAGTGATTCTCAGTTTTAATAAAATATTTTTTAATAACTGATTCATCCTCCAATTATTATCTTAGGATGTTGATCTGAGATTTTATTCAGTTGTGCCAACCCTGATCTGATTTTGGAGAGTGACTTCCAGACCATCTTAGTAGGTGGAGAGTTTATAAAGAACATAGTTTATCACCCCTTCATCAAGGGGAGTTGATTGATTTTCATGTCATTCAGGAGCTGCCAATTTACAAGTATTAGAAACTGATTTTTCTCCACTGAAAGTTGAAGCAGAATTATGAAATTCAGTGAGTTGATTATGTAAAGTTTTTAGTAGTTAGGTGACAGAGTAGTTCATAATGATGAAATTCTGCCACCTGCAATAAATAATATAAAGTTGGGTGGACATACTGCTGTAAGTAGCGCCAGTTTAACCTATTCCACCCTGATCGACATTAAAGTTGCATCAGAGAATATATTTATTATTGGTGTCAGCATGGCTAAAGCTTATATTAATCTACCGTCCACCTGGGACAAAGCCCTAATAATAAGGAGTTGAACGGATCTGAGAAGTCTGAGATCTGTAGCAGATAATGGTGATCATATGGAGTGGTAAGGTCCACATCCATTTAAGCTGGTAGTTGAAGATTTTGTGACACAGCAAAAGATTTTCCTACATGCACAATATTTGCCCATTCACTGAGGTGATGGGTCTTATGGTAGGAAGAAAATTTTAGGGTGGAGTCATTAATGTTCATAAAGGTTGTTAAAGTTCACCAGGGACTAGGGGTAACCTAACAAGGAGCACCAGAAAATTTGTTAAAAAAAGGGGGAATATCTGCCATCCAGGTAAAAGTTAAGGGTACACAAAAGACCTAAAAATAAGGGTTTTAGTAACCCTTTTACTAATTTTCAAAATAAATTTTTTCGTTTTTTGGCCTTAAATTTGTCACAAATTTCTTAGCCAATGTTCATATTTTTTAAGCTCATTTGGGTCTTTGTCATAACATGAATATTCAATAAATTTTTAAATAAATTTATATAAATCTCATTTTTATTGGACGCATATATGCGTTTTTAGAATTACATACCCCTCATTTTTTGGATGCATATATGCGTTTTTAGATTTACATCACCCCCATTTTTTGACGCATATATGCGTCAAATAATTGAAAGGGTTAAATCTACAACTGAGGAAAGATTGTCCTTAATTTCAGTTATCCTTGAATTTTAGCTAAGTACAAGTGATAACCAAAATTTAGTGTATATAAAGCATTATCAAGTTTATTTATAGGGAAAAACTTATAGGAGATGAAGTATTAATTCAACAGGAAAATTGCCAGGAACTTCCAAAACAAAATTTTTATCGAATTCATATTCCTCAGTTTTAAAAAAACATCTTGCATTTTCTAAAGTAGAGGTAATCAATATTTTGGATTAGGTTTGAACCCCAACAGTTGTGGTCACCAATCCTTTGGGTCTGATTTGAACTCTGACATAAAAAAATGATTTTTTTTTCTGGATCAGTTTAAAAATCTACTATCTTAGGTGGTCAATTCTTCAGATTAGGTTGGAATACTAATATACATCATTGTTACTGAATCCAAAGAGCATTATGTGAAAATGATCAAACAGATCTGTTTATATGCAATAATTTTAATCAATCTCAGTGCAACAAGCACATTATTCTCTCCTCCATCAAACGGGTGATTCAACCAGGGTCCTCTTTATAAATAAAAATCTGATACCTGAGGCAACTATGGGTAATTATAATTTACAAAATAAGTGAAAAAAGGAAAAGCAAATGGAAAAGGTAGGAGACAGGGTTGATCTCTATCAGTGTAACAGTTTTCTTGACTGACGCCAAAATTTGAAAATGGTCTTGAAGCTGTTATTTAGCAGAGAGGCCAAAAACAAAAAGGTGTGGCGAAATAGACCACTTTATTGATTCAAAGAGTGTCAGTATTTATAGTACATGTGGGGAATTAGTGCCTTAGGGACTTTTGTGGTCTTGTATGATCAGTATCTTTCACTGCCTTCTGTATCAACCGCCTGGTCAGCTCCCTCATTGTTCTGCATCATCCTTGTGACCACATCAGTGGGGGTCACGCCTCTCTTGAGTTTAGTAAGCAGGGATGAGCTTCCTGAAGGTGCCTCCACTGATACTCATACACGTGATGCTTCCTGATCAATTCTTGTATTGATGCCTTAAGGGCTAGTTTTCATAGATTCTGTCTTGAGAGTTAACTTGTAGAGTCTCGACTTAGTTGTGGGGATTTTGACTAACTCATCATTGAAAACCTTAACAAGGCCCCCTTTAAGATCCTGTTAGGGGATATAGGGCTGAAGGAATCAGACATTTACTCGTTCATCACTGTCCCCTGATTAACATTTTCAATGGAGTACTCTAAGTTTACCTTATGTTTGTTCTTTCAAGTTCTAGACCAAATAACATTGAGCTTGTTCTATCAACCTATGGGTCAATTGTGATAAAAGAGAATTAGGTCACCTAATTGAAAAATTGGTAAGGAGGGTCAGCCAAAAAATAGATTGGGATTTCTCACTTTCTGTTGTAGTGAAAGTGACTCTTGTGGCCAGGGCTTAGCTGGACAATTTCGTTTGCTAAGGCCCTCATAGATAAATCAAATTTCTCAGGTCTGGAGGTATCAAGCATGAGATGAATGCTACGTGGTAGATAGGAAGCACACCTATATAGAGTTTAAAAGAAAATTTTGATAAATTATTGGTAGCTTATTTGGTAAGCAAGTAATGCTCTATGTAATTAACGATTCCAGTGATTAGGGTTGAATGCTGCCATCTTACAAAAGATAGAGATGATGGTTACATTAGCACGCTCCACTACCTCATTAATTGATGAGTTTTAAGGGGAGGTAAAACTTTATTTGGTTCCAAAAAGTGACTTTAGTTTTTGAAATACCTGCGAGGTTAAATTTAGCTCATTGTATTAAATTAAATTTTGCGGCATCCATGCTGGGTAAAAATGGATCAAATAAGAAATAGGGCCATGGCTTTAGAAGTGGCAGCGGGGACAGAATTGCTTCAATCCATTTAATCAAGTTGTTTACGGCTAAGAGTATATATCTATGGGCATGTAACCTGGTGGGAATATGGCCTACTACATCAATGCTAATGACATTAAAAGGACCTGATGTTGCAATGACTGAGCGTAGATATCAGGTACTGGCTCAAACTTGGGATTAGCATGTCATAAAAGCCTCCAGGACTTCTTAGATGGATTCTATTATTCAATCCCAGTAGCATCGTTTCTTTAGACACTCTGAGTCTTCTTCACTACCTTTGTCCCACTGTTGCATGCCCTTCTAGAATAACATCAGTTCAAGAAGTAGGGCTTATGTAGGGGAGCCATCTATTATTTGCCCTCTTATATAGCATTCTTTCCTTGATCTGGGTATCTTGGTTTATTTTTCAGAACTCAGCTTGGATCTCAGGAGCTTATAACTCCCACCGTTCTAGTCAACTAAACTATATCATAAAGTTAGTCCTCCTTGGGGTCAAAGAAGCCAGTACCAGCACCCTAAAGACCATTGGTTTTCAGGCAAATCACTCCTACAAAATAGACTATAGTGAAATAGTAGTTCTGAAGCCTTAGAGCCCGTCTGGCTAACCATACATCTGGGTCATTAATTGCTGCAGCCATTGGAGTGAGGAATGGCTAGTGATGATGTGAAGTGGGTGCTATATAGGTAAGGCTATAAGTGCTTGATTGCCTACAAAGCAGCCAGTCACTCTCAATAAGTAACGCTATAGCTCCATCAATCCTTGATTAAGGTCTTGTTAAAGTAGGCTACTGAATGACCTGATTTTAGACTGTGCTGGGTTAGGATGGCCCAACAGCAACATCACTCACATCTGTGAATAGCAAGAAAGGTTGATTAAAGTGGAGATGAACTTAAAATAAATTAGTACAAAGAGCAGTCCTAAACGCATTAAACGCCTGCTTTTGTTCATGCTGCCACTCAAAGGCACATTCTTTTTCAAGATATAGAGCATGGCTTGGCTAGGTTAGCAAATTGAGGGATGAAATGATGATAATAGCCCGCCATGCCCAGGAATACCTGAATATCTCTAAGGATCTGGGGTGTGACATCTTCCTTATGGCGTCAACTTTGTCCAGGATGGGCTAGATACCATCTTTCGAGACCTTGTGTCTGAGTAATCCCATTTCTGATTGTAAGAAAAAGCACTTTGATAGTTTGAGTTTATCAAAACCTTTCTAAGATGATTGAAGATTCCCAAAGTGTTCCACATGACTGTTGAAAGTTTGTGAAAAGATGGTGATATCGTTGAGGTATATGAGGACACATGCTAATTTCAAGTCCTAGGATCCCATCTATGGCGCGGTGAAAGGTGGCCACCACATTAAAAAATCCCTGGGGCATCCTTGTGGGTTTTTGTAGCCCTTTATTGTCTACGAGGGCACACTTGACTTAGTCTTTGGGGGTGAGCTCTACCTGGCAATATCTGCTAGAAAGTTCCATCATGGAATAGTAACTTGACCTGGCAAGCAAGTGGAGAGAGTCATCCATTCAGGGCAAGAATAACTGTCTTTCTTGTTGATGGAATTGAGCCTGTGGTAATCCATCACCTCACAATGGCTTCCTTTCTTCTTCCAAAATAACAGAAGGGGGAGGCCAAGGGCTTCGCAAAGGCACCAATAGCCTGGCCTCGAGTAGTTTCTTGATCTCTACCACCACCTGGGCTTCTTCAACCTTACTTTTTTAGTAAGGTCAGGACCAAAAGGGAAGCGTCTCAAGTCTCCTTATGATGTAGAACCCCACGCAATTTTATGAAATTGTAGGTAGAGGTTAGAAGAGGTCTGAGTACTCCTCCAATAAATCCCTAACATGGCTTTGTTGTTCCAAGTGAGCTCTTTCCCAATACAAGTGTCGATCAGAGCCACTGATGGGGGTTTTACAAACCAAAAATTCCTTAGACTTCTGAAGCTATGGACATCATAGGCAGCCTCTATCAGTCGCAGGTGGATGTAAGCGGCGTGAGTATTAGGTCCCACTACCCTAGGTTTGTCAGTAATGTTGTCAACAACACCAATATGGATCCAACATAGGCGGGATCTAAAGTTCCCAGACATTATAGGACTCCTTGACCAACAAGAATCTAGACCTCAGATTTTTAGCAGGTATCTGGGGGAGGGTTAATTTGAACCCAGGTGTCAACAAAAATTTGGGACTTTAACAGAATATTGGTCATCTCAGGAATATAGATTGTCATGCCTTTGTGGCCATCAACTGCAGATGAAGGGCATCCATATGAGAGAGCACCTTACATGATACTTAAGTCAGTCAATTTGGCTTTCACTATCTAAAAAGGGAAGCCTGAGCTTAGACCTCTGTTTTATCATCATGGGTGGTTTCAAAATCTATTGGGACCCAATGTCCCAGAAGAAATAGAAATCCCTAATCATAGTGCAATAATGTGGATTAGTCCTGAAGAAACTGAGTCCTAAGGAGAAGATCATAGTTTGGGTTATCTAGTGCAACAGCGGGGTATTCACAGAAAGCTTCCCAAAGCGAATAGTTAAGGAAGAATAGGCCCCAATGGACCAAGTGCACAGACTAGCTGTTCCATAATCATTCAATGAGGCAAGTCCAGAGCAATTTTGATGTGTTTCATCAGTTAAAATGACACTCATGGGGGAACCACTGTTAACAATGGCATTGACTGTGACTTTATTAATTTAAACAGTGATATGGGTAAACTAAACTCCTTAACTGTGGAAGTAGTGTGAGAAACATAGGAAATTTATCAGTAGAAGAGTAATCAGTATCAGGTTTTTATTAATGATTATCAAAACGTCTTCTTCTGTTAAGATAACTCCAGGCTCATAAGAGTTCACTGATTGTTCTTGAAGCATACGGGGATAGCTTGAAGTGCCTCGTCCTTCATGCTGACAGCCCTTTTCCTGCCTCCTCATCAATTCTTTTACAACAGGCCTTGGCGCTGTGATGGAAATTATTGCAGTAAATGCATCAAGGTCGAGGATTCTTCTGGTTTTTGACAACTTGTACTTGAGGGCGGTTGGAAGAGATAGAGGCAGTAGCCTTAGATGCAGGGTCAGCACAGGTATCTCATTTAGAACTTCCTTTATCTCCCAAAAGCGTGTAAAACCGTTCTTTTGGCCGATCATATGCATTTGAACCTCAGGATAAGACCCCAACATGGAGATGATGGCAGATATGGCCTCATACAAAATAACGTGGTTAATGCTTACTAAGGGCTATGCTTAATTGTAGAAACAGCTGGAGAACCCTGCATCACTTTCCCTTTTGTTCAGACAATTACCACGAACGCTTGCTTTTGATTGGCCAAGGTTTGGTTGCTGCTGAATTTCTGGATTAAGGCGATATGGACCTGTTACCAGTATGGCATTACTTTAGATTGGGAGTCATGTTCTCATGAGCAGTGCTATCTAGGTAGGAGTGGATATGCTTCACCTTCTGTCAGTTGGTAGCCTCGTTCATGGAACTCTCATAAGCTTATAGTAAGGAGGAATTGCTTTCCTAGCCAGAAGTAACTTCTCCTTAAAACTAGGCTTTAAAGTTAGTCATAATAGAAGTGGAAAAGGTATAGACACCAGTAATCAGTGCAGTCTCAGAAATTACAGTTTCCATATAGTCACAAGGGGCCTGTTGATTGAGGTGTTATCTCAAAACCACTAGATCCCCTTGAATATTTCCCAGATTTGGTTTAGGGAGGTAATGGATGCCTTGTGAGCAACCTGCTCCTATAATGTTCAAGTGTTGCCTCGTTGGAGAAGAAGCTGGCTTTCTAAATTAATCAGGTGTGTGTTGAACCCTCGTCAGGTTTGCTCAAATTGGGAGAGTGGATTTTGGTGAGCTTGGTGAAGGCTCTAAGATTATCTATGTGATCTAACAAGGCCTCAATTGAGAACCTAGGGTCAAGTGGGACTCCATCCTCTCAGAGCTTACACCTCTAAGCCACATTGAGGACTTGATCTTGTAAGGCGGCGAGGGCTGTCAAAATTTCCTTTTTCTAGAAGTCATAAAGGTCACCAGGAGTTAGAATTGTGGGATCTGAGGGCCCTTAAGCCCATGGGGACCTTCAGGACCTTCACTCCCAGAATAGATGTAGTCTGAGGCTAACTCCTCGTAGTGCTGCTTGAGAGTCTGCACCAGGTCCTCAACTTGGTTGAGGCGTTGATTCCTGGTAGCCTCAAGGAGTTGTATATTCTGACGTAGATAGTCCTCAAGGTATTCAGAAATTCCGCTATATAACACTGCAAGTTGGTTGTGGGCCTCGTTTACTAGCTGACAGTTATCAACAATGGCTTTCTGAATGTTGTGGATGAAGGAGGAGACTACATTATTGAAATTGCCAACATGGGAGTATAACGTTTATGTAATCCTTAGTTGTTGGGAGACTTCATGGTAGTGCAATCTCATGTTTTGGGAGGTAATTTATGGCGGAATGGACAAAATTCTGGAGATAGCGTTTGGTCCTCAAAGCCAATTCTCCTGCTGGCAGTAGAGCCAAGGTATATAAAATTCATATCATAGAAGGCACTGAAGAAGTGTAGGAGCAACTGGAGTGGCCTCCCACAGAAAAAATGATATTTAGTAACTGTTGGATAATTTCATTGAGGTTCTCATATTGGAGTTGATTTTGAACACTGTCAACGGAAGGTAGAGTAAACTGAAAAGTGGCTTAAAACTCTAAGTTTTCAGGCTGCATGGGCGGTATTTCATATTGTGAGGTGCTAATCCACCAAGTAGCACTTCTCAATCAATCTGTAGGTTGTTTTTCTTGACTGCTATTATTCTCTATTGTAAGTGATAGCTGATTTCACATGGACATCTTGGAGCCCCCTTTAGTAAGCACCACTTTTATCAGTGTAACAGTTCACTTGACTGATGCAAAGGCTTTAAAATGGGCTCAAAGCTCTAAACTAGTGGAGAGGGCAAAAAATAAAAAGATGGGGCAAAAAAGATTAACTTTTTTAGTTGAAAAGCGTCTTTGTCTATAGTATATGTGGGGACTTGGTGCCTTAGTGACCTTCGTGACCCTGTATGATCATGATTTTTCACTGCCTTCCTGATCAACTGCCTGGTAGGCGCTCTCATTACTCTAAATCATCCTCATTACTGCAGCAGTGGGGGTTGCACCTCTCAAGGGGAAGAAAGCGGAGACAATTCCTGAAGGCATCTCCACCATTTCTTGTGTGCGTGATGTTTCCTGATCAATTCTCATATTGGTGCCTTTGGAATAAGTTCCATTCTCACTGGCTCAAGAGTTGACTTGCCGATGCTTGATTCAGGAGTATGGTTTTTAACTTGCTAACATCTATAAACCAACAATCCCATCATCAAATTCCAAAGATGTTAAAGAGAATTGGAACTTTAAAACTTACTGGAACTGTATGAGAATATTGTAGTAATTTTGAAAGATATCACAATTTGAAGGTCAATAGACATTGAATTCAACCATCTTGAATTGGAAGTCAGAGTTCAAAACCTGCAATATGGGTATCTGAGAATAGTTATCAGTATCTACTATTGTTACTCATTCTAAAGCTTAAGCCCTCATATCCAGCTATAAAACCTAGCACCCTGCTAATGGTAGGGTGTTGTGTTACTATTTAAATTGTATATAATAAAGCTTTCCCCAGAAAGTCTTTGTCTTTATTTCTTTATATAGATTCTCCCTTGTTATAAAAATATGAGGCCTATGAAGAGGCCACCCTTATTATCTCAAACTGTAGTAAGTGTTAGCCTTGGAAAACTACCCTTGTAGGTTTTTCAGGAGTATATCTATTTAGAACTAAGAAGGGGCGCAAGACAGCACCTGTCCCTCTCGTCACCCTGAGTGATATGGCCTATGTGGTGGATGAGAGGTGGGCAACAGTGTAATCCCTAAATACCGCACCTCTTCCTCCTCTGTTCACCATCCATGATTTGGTGCAGAAAATTTTAGAAGTGTGTCAGGAGTTGAAAATGTTCAGAAGCCATTGGCAGCAGAAGGTTGGCAACAATTGTCCCCAAGAGGTTCCCTTCATTGGTTTGAGTTCTACCAGAAAAAATAAATTAGTAACCTGTGAAAGAAATTTGATAGAGTCAATCCCTGGATCAAAGATCCCTATCTTTCATCTCCCCTTTCATTATTAAAACAAGCCTGTCACCTTCAGGCATGGCGTGGTAAACCCTTTCCCTACTCAATGGAGTTGGTATATGTGGCCTGGCTGTGGGAGCAATCCGCTGTCCACTGAAGGAGCCGTCATCATTGCCTCAAGCGCAATTTCAATAGAATCATGAGTTTCACTAGTGAATCCAATACCAATTTGATCAGGCAGGTCAAAGTTGAGTTGGTGTCATTAACTATTTAGGGGTGTCGATCCAATGGGATCAAATCACAAAAAAATTCCCAACATTAGTATGATTGGTCCCAGTTCCCCATTCAATAAGCATATAGGACAACAGTCCCTGACAAGAACCATTTCGCTCCATTTTTTGGTTTCTTATTTTAGCATAAATTAAATCTTATCATCATCTAAAATTTTTTGTGAGTTTAAAAAAGTCTGCTGGACATTTAGTGTCTATGGTTTCCAAAAAGAAAAAAAATTGGCTAGAGCTCACAGTCGCCTCTTTCTTTAGCATCCCACAATATGGATGGCTGTACCAGAGGTATTCTGGCTGGTTTTTGAGTGATAACTCATCCTGAGAGCCAGTGCAGTCTAGAATTATTGTCAGCTCGCTCCATGACATATTAAAGCAACCCAAAATTTTTTTCTTCTCAACATTTTTATGATGGGGGTGCTGTGTTGTTATGTTTTATGAATGGAAGGTCCAACTTTTGGAAAGGGGTGGTTGTCAAAGGGATGGCCTATTTTTGGATCAGCGTTTTTACAATGCATTTAAATAGTATCTCTTGACCCAAACAACGATGGTTTACCCCTAAATTGAGTGTAAGAACGCTTAAATGTGTAATCTTTCCTAAGTTTGTCCAATTTGGATGGGTCACAAGCGTGAGGGTGTTGTTTGTCCAAGTTTCCACTTATCTTTTCCCCCATTTCACCAGTTTAGGTTCTAATGATAGCATTCTTGATGTTGACTCAGACATTCCTGGGGAGATATATGTTAATCCATTAGTGCCATTGTTTTCTGTTGAATAAGTCCAGAAGTTGAGGGTGTTAAGGTGCCCATAACCACGGTTTAACCCCTTGAGGATGGACCAGCGGATGGACCAGTGAGTACCCCTTCCCCCCAGTGATGTCTCAGAACGTTGCAATAAACATTATTTTGACTAATTTTTGTTGCTTTTAAGATTCAGTTAGGATCCCATGTGGTATCAGTTGAGGTTCTCTTGATAACAGAAGTGTCCAGGAATTTTATGAGCTTGCAGGTTGCTCAGGATTTGGACCTGGATCTTGAGATTAGGTCCTTGGTATTGATTGCATCATTGTCCTCAATGTCTTGCTATATGGTGAAATGGCCAATAAATTCTCAGTGAAGACATTTGACTTCTATGACTGGTCTACCATGATGCTTCATTTTATTGTTTCACATTACCCTTAGGGTTAGTTGGTGGCGGGGAAGCAAGTTGGTATCAACCTGGAGCCCAACCTTTGTCTTTTGCAAACCCTCATGCGTGTGGTTAATTACCTCTTATTGATAGCTTTTCCTCTGCCAGAGCCGGATGGTCACTTGTTTCAATTCCCTCCCCACTGAGCTTCCACCAGACTTCCCTTCCAGATTGAGGCATTACAAGGTCATTTTTGATAGGGAGAAGGCCAAACGTCTTCTCTCCCACTCTAAGTATGATTTGTCCTTCTGCTTGACGGTAGATGTAATCAATTTTAACTACCCTCTCTACCCTTATGCAGATCAAGAAGATAAGGCATTGGAAGTGTGAGTAAATGATATGCTCGCAAAAGGGTGGGTGTTTAGGCAATCCTCATATTGCTTCTCTCATAGTTTTTGCTCAGAAGGCCAACAGAACATTGCACCACTGCATGGACTATTGGCTTTCTAATAATATCACTTTTTATGATCCTTATCCCCTCCCCTCGAGCAGAGAATTTTCCAAGCCATTGATACGTCCCAGGTATTTTTAAATCTCTTCTTATGAACGCGTTTAATCAAATTAGGGTGGTGGGGGCCAGGGGTAGATTATGGAAGTTTGTACCAGAAGGGGGATCTTCCAGTTCCGCATGATGCCTTTTGACTTGAAAAACACCCCAGCCACGTTCCAGCATATGCTCAATGATGTTCTCAGTGACATTTAGTTCACCTGTGTGGTGGCATATATCAATGACATCCTTGTGCATTACTCCACTCCTGAAAAGCATGAGAAGGACCTGGGGGCGGTGCTGGCTGCGTTAATAAGGCATACCTCTATGTAAAGCCCTCCAAGTGTGAGTTTTCAGGAGTAGGTTACCTTCTTTGATAACTTGATCCTGAAGGATGGCTACACAATTCCTCCCAGAAATCTTGAAGCTATCCTCACATGGCCTAGCCCAACCACCCAGAAGCATTGCGAATCTTCTTGGGCACAATCATAACTTTGAAGAAATTCACCTTCGCCCTCTCACAGCTGGCTGTACTGTTGCATCCCTTGATTTGGAAGAATGTTCCGTTCTGATAGAATAAGAAGTGCCAACTGGCATTTGACGCCATCAAGATGATGTTTGTGGAACTCCCACTCTTAAACATGCTGACCCCACAAAATATTATATTGTAGCTTGAAACACCTCATCAGCTACTGTTAGGCAGTGCTGCTTCAAGCACATGATGAATTGCAGCTTATCACTTATTTTCTGTGCAAGTTACTTTATCCATAAAGTCTTAGATTATTTAAAATAAGGAGTTGGCTTCTGTGTCATGGTCACTCACTCACTAGTGGTACCTTCTACAGGAAGCGCCACATCAGATGATCATGTGGATGGATCATCAGGCCCTGATGTACTTCTGGAGGCCCCAGAAGCTAGTGTACTGGCAGGCTTGGACATTCCAAGACTTGTGTTGGGATATGAAGGAGCAACTCCTAACTGGCCCATTATTGAATCAGGGCCCCAAAGCCTCCAACGAGTTAGTAATCCCTAAGGGCCTAGGAAATCTACAAATGGAATAATAGTGATATTAGAAACGATTAGTTTATTCAAATAGAGCCTTAAGGTAATTATAGAGCCTCAAGGCTAAGTGAGGGATCAGAAAGGGAAGGATCAGGAAGGGAAGGTTGCAGGAGCTAGGCAATACATGCCTAGGATAAGGGAGGTCTCAGCATTAGTTGTGACAATGATTATATAAAAAATGATTTAGTACAAAGGGGAGTTGGGATTAGCTAGCGTAAGTTGCTGGTAAATCCAAGAATGGCCATTTGATTGGGTTTAGTGTCAAGATGAGTGTTTGTCACTACCCAATTAATTGTTTGACATCCTCAGTATTAGTCACCAGTGTTTAACTATAGATATTTAATTAATATCTAAATATTATCAGGGTTGATCCCCCTTACTTCAAATTGGGATCAACCCAAGTCAATGGAGAATCTAATCTGGCATTTGCCAATAGGTCGAGTTAAAACCCCTGGTCAGGGCTTCCACCAATAAAAGGAGAACCCCAACAACTTGTACAACTTTAATTTTAATTATAATTTTGTGAATGGCGCGTTGAAAATTCTCCCCAATTTGTTGAGTTGAAACCAATTTCAGAATCTGATGGAGGAATAAATACAGGAGCTGATTATGGTGAACTCCTTCACTCATATTCTTGCCATTGCTCCACCTGCAAAGAATAGGTATACTGTTCAGAAGATGTAACGTTGGTATCTCAGGTGCCAGCAGGTCAGACTGCTTGCGTGGAGGGATTGAAGCTGTTTGACCAGTTGGGTTCACCAGGTCACAAGTGGACTTATTACTCAGTAAAGAGGGGCATATATTGTTTTTAGTAGGGTCTGGGTGACTCCCTAAATCCATGATGAAGTAATCACCGCTCATCATGATTGTCAGGCAAACAGCAAGTTTAAATTAGAACAGCCTGCCATCCTAGGTGCTGGTTCACCTGAACGGCAAACCAGAATGCCAAAGACACTGCTACTGGTATGATGGATATGAAACTAGAAAGGAGTATCTCCAATAATTGCTGATGAGCCATAATCTCATACAGACACATAATGAAATACCACATAAATAATGCCATAAACCCAAAGGGGTGTTGGAGTGCCAGCGGGAAGGGTGATTTATTTTTCAACATAAAAAACTAAAATTGGGGAAAGGATTTTAATGGAAAATAATGGAAAAAAATTGATCAACAATTTTCTCAGTGCAATGCAAATGATTAAAATTTGCTCAATTGATGCGGGAATAAGCTGGGATCTGGTCCCTTAAGTTTGACCTAACCAGCGAATTTTTTGGGAAAGGGGACAGATAAGTTCAATGGGAACTGACTTTGAAGGATTTGGTGGCAAGCTGAGTTGCTTTCAGTTCAACCTCAAACGTCCAAACTGAGGCTCAACTGCATACCTGGTGGTTGGCATGACAGTGTCTGGCCCAACGAGCAATGGGAATTTTTTGAGAGCCACCCCACGTAGGGGTGGTCCCAATTGGTTTGAAATGGGTTTTGGATGTCCAACCCACCTATGCCCAGTCATTCGGCCAAACATTCAGTCAAAAGAGTTGTGTTGGCTGCAACACCCAATTTGCTGGATGGAAGCTTCAAACTATTGTCAATGGTGTCTGATGATGCTTCCTTCACGGTGGGGATCATCCTTGACGATCTTAAGAGAGGGAGTTAATTTTGACTATTGTGCTGCTGGTCAAATTTAAAACTGTCAGCAATTCCGCCTGATAATTCAATTTTAGTCCCTCTTTAATTATGAGGTTTCCAATCGTTGGGTTTAATTTCTGTCAATTTCAGACCAATCAACTTCAATTTGGCAATCTTGGCACAGACTTCCTTAATACAGCTAACAAGTTCGGCTGAGGTGAGCGAGGGTACTGGGGGAGGGATCTGAAGAGGGCGGGCTCTTACCCAGTGCCCGTCTACCACATGGGCGAGATCACCCTGGGTGATGAGGGGTACAGCCGCCCTCTTCATCCCCTTTTTACTCAGAAATGGAAAGAGAAACTGATCTATGCACAGGGGATTTTCCCTGACTTACATTACCTTTTCCTTTTTCCAAAGGAAGGGCACCACCGCCGGGAAACTGCATGAGGGCCACATTTTTATGAGCCTTGGGCAGTTTGATCACCATTACCATTGCAACTTTTGGGGGGACAGGGAGCGTCAGGGTGAGACTCATGAAACGCCTCAACCAGTTCCATGCAATCAGCGCAATTGTGAGCCATAACTCAACTGTTATCTTAGGCTGGATACCCCTTCCATGCAATGAGACACTGAACTAACCTCTGGGATTTGAGGGACGCCAATATGTTTTCCACCTTGTCTTCTTCTGCATCCTCTTTCACAATTGGTTTGGGTTCAGCAGGGACGATTCCCTTGAACGGGACAACTGAGACACATGAAAGATGGGGTGCTGTTTCCAATAAGCTAGCAATTTTTAACCAAAAAGCACCATTGTCCAAGTCTTCCTCCACCAGGTGGGGACCCAAACGCTTGCTTGCAAACTTCTGGGAAGGTACTTGCATCCGCAGATGGCGAGTATCTAACATAACATGAGAGCCCACCATGATATCATGGCCAGGAAGCCGTTTTCAATCTGTAAACTATTTATAATCATTGATAGCCTTTGTGAGATGCTCCCACACTAAGGACTTGGTAGAAAGAATGTGCTCAACATGATCTGTGGTAGCAGGAACCTCTGGACATATACAGGGGCCGACTGAAAAAGAGGGATTATAACCCAACGTCACTTCATAGGAGAAAACCCCATAGAAGCGTGAGTACCATTGTTATAGGCAAATTGGGCAAGAGAGAGGTCATTGGCCCAAGTATCTTGTGCAGCTGAAGCATAAAAATAAAAGTACTATTCCAAAATTTGGTTAACCTGCTTAATTCGTCCATTGGACTGGGGATGGTATGCGGTGGAATGGCAGGGGGTGATTTTTGTGATGGATAAAAGCTCATTCCAAAACTGCGCAGTAAATTGGGGCCCACAGTTGCTAATGATCTCCTGTGGGAGACCAAACATTGAGAACACATGGCGTATAAAGAGATGAGCAGTTTCTTCAGATGTGATCACAGAAGTACAGGGAATAAATAGGGAAAGTTTGTTGAAGCGATTGACCACCACCATCACTGCTGTAAACCCATTAGAACAGGAGAGTTAGACAACAAAATTATGGACACTGATGTCCATGAACCCTCCGCCTGTTTTAATGGGTGTAGGAGACCATTCCTTCCTGAGTGGTCCAGCTTTGCTCAAGCACAGGTTATGCAATTGGCAATCCAGGCTGGAACTTCCTTAGTTAATCCCGCCCAGTTATAAGTTCGCCTGATCAATTAAATTCATTTTTTCTTGCCCAGATGGCTGATCGTGGGAGGGTCATGATGCGCTTGAAAAACCTTGGCTCTAAACGGAGGAGGAACTTAAACCTGCAACCAAAAATAGATGAGACCCTTCACCAAAGAATACAGGGAATGTTTGTGGGTCTGAAGGAATAATTGCTCAATCAACTCCACTCCTTCAGGACAGGAAATCTGTGCTGCCATAACCTGTGATATAAGTGGAGCATCTGGAGCTAACTCTACTGAGGCGACCACAGGTGGGACAATAGAAAGGATTTGGGCGGTGGGGATCTCAGTAACCAAGCCCACTTCCTCCAAATCCGTGGGGCAATGGGCCAGTTTGTGACTAAGTAAGTTGGGAAGCATATTCAATGCACATTTCACAAATTTGTCTTTAAAATTGAAACTGCATAAATCCTGATAGGTATGAGCCTGCCTGTGTGCCAATCTTTGTGGTTTGCGGAAATATAAAAGAGCTTAGTGGTCCATACGCACAGTTAACTTATGCTGGGCACCCTGTAACAGGTACCGCCAATGAGTCAACGCCCATACTACGGCCACCAATTCCTTATTGTAAATGGCCCATGATTGCTCAGTTGAAGAGAACTTCCAGTAAAAGTAGGCAACTGGATGTTTTAAGACATAATGCTCCTGGATCAGAACTGCCCCAACAGCTACTGCTGAAGCATCACAAGTGACGATATATGGTTTGGAGGGGTCTGCATGTTTTAGAATAGGAGGTGATAAAAATACTTCGTTAATTGACTCAAACACCTGCTGGCATTCAGGGTCCAACAGAAAGGCACATTCTTACCCGTGAGGCGGTGGAGTGGAGCAGCCAACGGGAAAGGGCTGAGGAAAATTTATTTAGAAAAATAATGGTACCCAAGAAACTCCATAATTGTTACTGGGTTGTTGGAGTCAGCCACTCACGGATAGCATTTAACATATTGAGCAAAATCACATGACCATTTTTAGGAACAGGTTCCCAAGAAAGGTAACTTCCTCCTTATAAAACTCACATTTCAAAGGCTTGACGAACAGGTCCACCTTGTGCAAAGCAGCCACAACCACTTCTAAGTCTCTAGCATGTTATTTGGGAGGCCCAGCACACTATTGTTCATTCTTTAAAGGTGGCTGGCGTTCTTCAGCCCAAAGGGCATTACATGGAACTTAAAGATACCTCATTTGGTACAAATCACAGTAAGCCAATCTTGACCTTCTATTGGCCTTATTTGGTTAAAGGCATTGACAAGATTAAGCTTGGAGAACATGAAAGACTTTGCAATCGCTTGACTGATAGTCTGCCCAAGGGGTAAAGGGTATGGATTGCTCACTGTAATTCTATTTAGGTGACCATAATCCACACAGGGATGAAGAGAACCATTAGCCTCCTTGGCGAAAATGATGGGGGAGGCAATTGGCGACATCTCTTTAAACAGCCATACTTTCTTGAGCATATCATCTAACCAGGTGTTAAGAGCAGCCTCCTTTCTGCCATGTGTGGGTACAACGGGCAGTTGATGTTCACCAACTGTACCGTTGTTTGGAATCCTAAACAAAATTTTGTGTGAGGTGGAAGACAGTCCGCCTTCTTGGAATCAAAGATAATTCAATAACGCATTAATACTTTGGGAAAATCAGATGGTAGTCCTGAAGGGGAAACGAGAGAAGTAATGGAGCTGCGGCTTTGTGTTTTCTTGATGGTATTAACTAAGGTAAACTCTCCCTCCGTTTGATCATTGGTCAATGACAATATATTTGACTCCAGATGAATCTTAAGGTGTTGCCAGCGCCACCATCCAACCCCAAAGATAGCTGAAAACACCAAGTTCAGCATTGCTGAAAACTGATCACAAAAGCTGAACTGGTGTACTGAGAACAAAACTGTCTGACGGACTAAATATGAGCTCTGGGAGGCTGAAGAATCAACCACCACCAAAGGACCTAGATCCAGATCAAGCTCCAATTGTTGGGCTAATTCTACACTCATAAAATTGCCCGCAGCTCTGGTATCTACCAAAGCCTAAAAGAAAATTTTCTGGGACCTGACACTAATCTTCATGGGTAGTAGGAAGTAAATGAGGTTCACTTTATTGGTAGCTGTAGTTGAATCCAGCGATACCAAAGATATGGTAGGAGAGTCATGGGAAACCACTAGATTTATAGTGGTAGTAAGTCCTTCACAAGTCAGATGGTCCAAACATACTGACATGTGCATGATAGCCGCAGTAACTATGGGATGTGGATTGGACATTTTGGGTGGTACCAGGCCAACATGACCTGAGTAAGACTTCTTCACAACCTGGTTCAGTTTAAAATAAGGGACCATTGCGGCGCCAAATTCTATGAGATATGCGTAAATGGTTAGGAATGATGGTTGGTCAATTATGTCAGGCAAACAGCAAGTTAGAATTAAAATGGCCTGCCAGCCTAGGTGCTGGAGCACCTGAACAGAAAACCAGAATGCCAAAGGCACTGCTGCTGGTATGACGGATATGAAACTAGAAAGGAGTTTTGCCAATAATTGCCAATGGGTCATAATCTTTTACAGATGCATAATGAAATACCAGAAAAATATGCCCATAAACCCCAAGGGGTGTTGGAGTGCCAGCGGGAAGGGTAATTTATTTTTCAACATAAAAAACTAAAATTGGGGAAAGGATTTTCAATGGAAAATAAAGGAAGAAAATTGACCAACAATTTTCTTAGTGCAATGCAACTGATTAAATAGTATTCAATTGATGCGTGAATAAGCTGGGATCTGGTCCCTTAAGTTTGACCTAACCAGCGAACTTTTTGGGAAAGGGGACAGATAAGCTCAATGGGAACTGACATCAAAGGATTTGGTGGAAGGATGAGTTGCAGTCAGTTTGACCTCAAACATCCAAAATAAGGCTTAACTGCATTTCTGGTGGTTTGCATAACAGTGTCTGGCCCAACGAGCAACGGAGATTCCCCAGGGCCACCCCACATAGGGGCGGTCCCAATTGGTTGGAAACAGGTTTAAGATGCCCAACCCATGCCCAGTTGCTGGGCTGTTTATTTGATCAAAAGAGTTGCATTGTCCGCAACTCCCAATTTGCTGGATGGAAGCCTTGGCTATCATCGATGGTGTCTGATGATGCTTCCTGAATGGTGGGGATCATCCCCAAAAATTTTGAGAGGGGGTTAAATTTGACAATTATGCTATTGGTTAAATCAAAAACAACGACAATTCCACCCAATATTCAATCTTGATCCCTCTTTGATTATAAGTTTTCCAATCGTTGGGCTTGATTTCCATCAGTTTCAGACCAATCAACTTCAAATTTGATGATCTTCACAGATTTCCTTAATCTGGATAACAAGTTTGGCCGAGATGAGTGAGGGTACCAGGGGAGGGATCCAAAGAGGGAGGGCTTTTACCCAACGCTCATCTACCACGCGGGTGAGATTACTCTGGATGACAAGGGGTACAGCTGCCTTCTTTGGCCCCTTTTACATGGAAATGTAAAGAGCGACTGATCTATCCACAGGGGACGTTTCCCTGGACTTACAATGATCCCCAGAAGTTATACACCCAGGCCATAAGTAGTACCCTGAAATTTTATAAAATAGACGTTCAACTGACCAAGGATCTCCAAGAACCTACCGGCGTAGGTTACCAATTGTGTGACATGCACATGCTAAGTCTGATAGATTAGGCTGAAATGATTCCCTCCATCCCCTGCAGCAGACACAAGGTCCATAATTATTGATATTTGTTGGTTTTCTGTTGAGCTTCCCTGTTCCATTAGGTTTGACATGATTTTGTGGTTATGGACCGCTTTACAAAATTCTCCAAGTTCTTCATTTGTATGTCAGCCATTACCTCTGAGGAGATAGCCCAGCTTTTTATACACCATGTGTGCTCAAGGTTCAGTGTACCCCAGAAGGTGGCAAGCAACTAAGGCCTCAGTTTATGGCTCATTTTTGGTCTGCCATCTTAACTATCTTAAAGATCCAGCTGTGACAGTCCATGCGTACCTTCACTAGTATAATGGTCAGATGGAGATAGTCAACCATACTCTTGAACAGTACCTCCGCTGGTACACCTCTGCTGCACAGGATACCTGGGTCACTGATCTATGCCAGGGCGCATTTTACATGCAAAACACCACCCATTCATCAATGGGATACTCCCCCTATGAGGCTACACTGTGGTATAACCCTCATTCCTTATTATCCTTGTCTTCGCCCCAAAGTATCAGCCAATGAAGAGCAGCTGCATCAGATCTGGACCACTCAATCTTTGGTTTGGGAGCACCTGACTAAGGGGATAAGCAATTACAAGAGGTTCAATGAGTGCAAGTGCCTCCCCACCAATGACATTAATGTGGATCCATTAGTTATGCTTGATATGCGCCACCTGCATCTGAAGGATTTCCTCATGGAAGTTTTTGAGCAACCGTTCCAGTCCCATGTGGTGGTGGAGGTTTGGGTAATGGGGCTTTCCAGTTGGCCTTTCCCACTCATTGGGAGCGGCAACTGATCTTCAATGCTTCTCAGTTGTCTCCTTTTCAAGGGTTGGAACTTACCATCCCTGAACCAATTGTGATTGGGGTTTGGAGGAAGTGGAGGTGGATGCCATCCTGGCATCGCAGAAATCTTTGCATGTGGTGTAATACTTGGTTGCCTGGGAGAAATTTTCTTCTTATAAGAACAGCTGGGTCAGTACTCTCAATTGTGAAAACTGTTGCAAGTTGGAGGAGGCCTTCCACATCACCAAACCAGATGCTCCTCGCCCTCACCTAAAAAGTTGGCTCTATCATGGCAATCAAGCTGCCCAAAGTGCACAAGGATGTTGTGCTCGCCCATGTGCCCGGTGGTAAAGCTCCCAAGTTCAAAAAGGAAAGGGTAATGTAAGCCTCAGGGAATTACCCTTGTGGCTTAATTGGAGGAATTCCCATCTATGACCAAGAACGGGTACAAGCCAGTGGTTGTCTCTCTCATCACCCTGGGTGATTTAGCCCATGTGATGGATAAGAGGTGGGTAAAAGCATACCCCCTAAAGATTGCGCCTAATCTTCCTCTGTTCACCACCCAATAGTTGGTGCAGAAGATTTTGAAGGTGTGTCAGGAGGGGATGGTGGTCAGAAGCTATTGCCAGTTTAAGTTTGGCAACGATTGTCCTCAAGAGATTCCCTCCACTGGTTCAAGTTCTGTTAGCAAAAATAAACTGGTAAATGGAAAAGGTAAAGCAATTGAGTCACTCCTGGGCTCAAAAAATCTCCATCCACCATTTCCCCATCGTTATTATAACAAGCCCATCCCTGACAGATATGGACGCAGTAAACCCTTTCGCTGCTCAATAGTTCTGGCCATATGTGGCATGGCTGTGGGTACAAACTGCTGTCTGCTGGAGGAGCCATCATCATCACACCAAGTGGGATCATAGTAAAATATGATTTTCTCCAGTGAATTCAATAACAATCTGACTGGCCAGGTTGGAGTTGATTTAGTGTTAGTAACTAATTAGGGCTTTGATTTGCTGGGACTGAATTGTAAAGATATTCCTAACAGTAGTGCGTTTGGTCCCAGTTCCCCTATCAGTGAGCATATAGGGCAGCGGTCCCTGACAGGTATTTCTGTTGCTCCAATCTATCCTTTCCATTTTTTAGTTTGAATAAGACCCTTAAATATCCAAAATAATTTGTTAGTTTAAGAATTCTATTAGGCATTTAGTGGTTATGGTTACCAATTTTTAAAATTCTGGCTAGTGCTCATGGTTGCCCTCTTACTTTTGAATCCTGTATTATGGATCGCTGTACTGGAGGTATTCTGGCTGGTGGTTTGGGTGATAGCATATCCTGAGTGCCAGCGCAGCCTTCTTATTATCAGCACACTCCATGACAGTAAGGATATCAGCTAAGAGGATATCTATAAGGTCTGCCATCAATTTAGAACGCAGATATAGCCAATAGCCCATATACCATCTCCCACACCACTCATTTGCATAAATCAATTTCCAATTCCAACTATCTCTATGATACAGGTGCTGCAATGCTGCACTGTTTATGGATCCTATGGCGGGTGCTGAGCATCCTTGCCTGGAGCCTGATCTTATTATGGCACATTGGTATCCTAACAGAGATGTTGTGTAAGATCTTTGGGAAGCTATAATTGATTGAATAGTTGTGCAGGCTAGCTGATTCAAGCCACAGGCATTTTTTATACAGGACATTATTCACTGATGAAGGTTACATAAGTTGCACATGGTGATCCATTTGCAGTCAGTTTTTTGGAGTTTATTAATTTTTTATTTTGGGTTAATGATTGGTGTTTGCTATATCAATATGAATAAAATTAAAGCTAGGATAAAGCATGAGTGACATTAGGCAAACCTAAAAGCTTTTTTGCCATTATTTAGGTTTTTCTAAGTGCGTTTATCTGTTCTACATTCAATTTTCAAGATATAGGGGAGACACTTCTTGGTTATGTATGGGTGACTTTATGTTCCATCTGCCTGCTTCACAGCCACCTCTTATGATTACATCATGTGATTTATAATAATCGACTTTCTTTATGAATTTAAGTGATCTGTTCTAATATAAAGAGTATGACAAACTTATAACAAATCATCTGCACTATATCTTCATCTTATGGAATTACCAAACAATGTGCATGGAAACTTATTTGAATTGGCAAACTCCGTTGATTTATAAATTTGTGTAACTTTTCACAGAGATTTAAGTATAGATATATATTTACAGTGCTAATTAGGATAATATCTGAACACATAGTATTTTTAAGTATGGCCTAAAACATCTATAATGAACTATCCACTAACCTTGAATATCACATATAAGAGCTTTTTAGCCTGAAGATATATAACCTTGAGAGTTTTGTGTAAGCATTCAGATAGAGGTTTTACTCTTTTACATGACATACAACTTTTACAAAAATTGGTAATTATATAACCCTATTATCAGTGAGAAAAGCTCAAACCTGAGTGTCACATGTATGAATTTATTAAATTGGGGGGCAGTTATAGGCTTATTACATACACATACTCCATAAAAAAGCAGCTTGTAGCTTTACTCTTATTAGTTTTTTGAGTTTGCATATGAACTCTCAAGATAAAGTATGCGTTTGGTTAAACCTGATAACAAGAAAACTTCCAATCTCAGGATATAATAATCCTGGTTTACCAAGTATAATGAGAAATGTGCAAAAATCTTAATCTATCAAGAAAACGTTACTATGGCTGCAACAGCTTGGATCCTTTGTGAGGCATCTTCTATCTATATATATAAAACAAAGTCATGTTAGTTACACCATTTATAACTCAAGAACAGCTGGACCAATTTTTATGATCTTTGCTTTGTTGGATTTGTCTCCGCCCCAAATAGCAGAATAAAATTTTAAAAAATATTATTTTAATAGTTAAATAAAAAGTTTTATATGTAACAAGTCAAACCCTATTTATACTTTGATGGTATTAACTATATTGTTACATCTGAGCAGTTTGATATTCAGCTGATTTGATATTTTAAATGGTTTTGTTAAGTGGTTAGTGGTCATTCAGGTATTTAACAAGTTTATCTAAATCAAAACTTTGAGTCAAAAGTCCAATTGATTTTAAAAATACCTCCTCTAGCATAATTGGCTCCCCTTTCTCTCTCACAAATATCAACCTTTATAACAAAAAGTGAATTGAACAATAATTGAGGGAGCAATCAACTGCCATAACGCGCTGCAATTTTATAGAGCTATTGAATAAAGGCCAACCAACAAAGCATAGGGAAGTCTAGCCGCCTGTCTGTGCGCAGCACATAGAAACGGATGACTTGCCCACACTGATAGTGAGTTTTAGTAAGAATAATACCAAGGTCGCTGAGATGGATGAACCATCTGCCAAACTTCCCGCCAGCCCAAGCCCTGACACGACTAGAAACAGGGCTGGGCATTCCACCTTGTATGAGCCAAGTAACAAATTGTTGACATGAACAACAATGAAATGAATGAACGTGTCAATGGGTCATGGAGCCCTAACGAATAGCATGAATGACAGGGTTGACTCCCTAGGATCAATGCCCACTGACACCCAGATGACAAGAGCAACCTTCTGGGAGTGAGGCCTGACACCAAGAACAGCGGAGTTGGGAATATTTCCCAGTGAACCTCAATCAGCAGGGGGACTGGGGCCTTGCAGGGTGAGAAAATTCTTACCAATAATGCAAAAAACCTGGATGAGGTATTGGTAGGATCTGAAACTGACTCAGATTTGAATAACAAAAATTGGTGATTCAAACCAATGGAGTCAAGCATTAAAAAGCTTTCTTCCAACATGGAGAAACTTACTGAATCAGCTTGGGGTATTTGGGTGAAGAACAAGTCAGACGCCAATCCTGAAACAGCCCAGTCAGGGGGAAAATGGTTCCCAACCAAAATCAATTTGGTAGCATGAGTAACTCATCAGGTGGAACACCCAATATGCAATCAAGCGCAATCCCTGATGAAGGCATCCTAACAGGGGGCCATAGCTTAACAATGTATTGACGGCTGACCCCAAATATCCATTCACCAAACCAAGCTGATCCATTGAGGACCAACCAAAGTGGGGGTGACTCTATATTGGGGACCAAATATGAGGGATTGGACACCCGATAGGGATCAGCAAAAAAACTTAAAGTATTACTGGAAGGGGTGGAAACCTGACAGTGGTCAAGTTATCAGCCAGGGCCCCAGTTAAATTTACACTGATCCAGTTGGACATGTTAGCGCATCAAGGCATGTCCACCCGTGAGGTCAAACAATGGGAGGTCCTCCAGTTTCCATACTCTACGGCGACTTATTGGGTCTCTAAAGGAATCAAGCCAGCCATCACAGCTATATGGCACAACCATAAATTTTTCAAAGGAGAGGCCAAATGCTGGCTTGGCACCCAAATCTTGATCGATATAGCGGTACAATTCAAGGTGTCCCAAGTTTGAACTGAAGATGCCCTGGAGTGGATGAAAATCCCCAAGGACTACAAGGTGATAGAGGCTGCCATCCACGAAGATTTAGAACTGGCAGATGCAAAAGCCTGGATGGAGGCTGGCATCAACCTATTAAACATGATGGAATACAACAAGGCGGGCATTATGGCACATTATGCCCAAGTTATTGGGAGCTTGGGCCTCAACCCAACAAATTTAGCTGAATACGCTAGATTTTTCCCAAACGCGTTTACAGCCCTTGAATGGGCCATACACTCCATTTTGGTGGACACGGCGCTGGACTGGTACAACACTACCTTCTCCCCAGAGGAAGCACTACTGTAGATTGCAGCTGGGCTCAAGGCAACCAAGGCCTTACACTGGTCATATACCCATATTCCACCTGCCACCACATCAGACCTGATGAAAGTGGGCTGGACAAAGGAAAAGGCAGTGAAATGGGGACCCTTTAGGGATTAATTGCCATAAGAGGCCATCAACTGGTCTTCTAACAGATTCACACCGATGGAGATGAAATACTGGCTCCAAGAGGGGGCCAGTATGGACCTAGTGCGTAAATGGGCAGAACTGGGGGTGACCAAGCCAATTCACAAAACCCTCAGAGGCTGCCCATTCCTGATTACAAAGTGGAAAATATGGCACAACGCCACAACACTCGCCAAGGCTGCAGACTGGGATGTGGCAGGGTTCATCTCCCAATCAGCCCAACTGTGTATGGAGCACGAGATCTTGCCACAGGCAGCAACAGCGATGAAAGGGGCCATGACCCCAGACTTGGGCTGAGAATGGCTTAAAGTGGGGATCCGCATCAAAACTATCCAGGATTGGAAGCAAAAACTTCCTGAAACCAATGATAGCTGCCCCATACGCTGCTGAAGGCTTCACCCCCTCAGAAGCATTTCAATGGTGTGAAGCGGGGTTCCAGTGGATATGGCACAGGTATTCACAGATGGGGGCTGGAACAGCGTTACTGTAAGGGACTGGTGTCAGCGTAGCTCAATTACGCTGGAGGTCCTCCAACAATACCTCCACCCAATGTGCAGCCCAGAATCCGCTCTCAAATGGTACCAACTGGGGTTCTCACCAGCAGATGCCCTAGAGTGGCAGAGCCTGGAGATCAGAGTGCAAATGGCTAAAAGTATCAACCACCGTGGTATCAATAGTCGCCAACTTGAAGCGTTACTCAGCTGGGGTTTCAGCCTTGACAAATCATTAAGTTGGATTCTGAAAGGTAAGACCCCCGCTGACATACCCAAACCAAGCGCAAAATCAAAATTGTACAGCACAGTGGCAGCGCATACTGAGGACAACACCTGAAATGGAGCAGGGAGCCACAGTGAATACATCCATCAATTGATCAGTGGGGGCTTTACAGATTGCCAGGCACCAAAATCATACCTTAAAGATGCTATTTGAGTCCACCTACAACTAGTGGAGGAGGAAGAATGGTCCAATTTAATTCTGTCAATTTACCAGGAACTAAATGAAGTCCTAGCTGGAGGGGACTTTGATCATCACTGGGTCCCCAAACAGGGCTATATAGATATAGTGATCCCAGGAGAGTTGGACCGCAAGAAGCTCCCTAAAATTGGCATCAAGTATAAGGGGATTTATCTGTGAATGGAGCTGACCAGACACACCAACCAAAAAAAGGTGGGTTACCTTCCAGAACCTCCCCACTGACCGCAAATGGGAGTAGGTGCATGAAGTGATCCAGACCAGGTTGTCATATTATGGGGAAGTATGCGAATTCTGCCAAGTGGTGGAGATTACATTGCAAAGTGACTCCGCCCTCGGACAGTGGAAGCGCTGTACAAACTGGCCCCCTGGATGAAACTGAATAAGATTCTTCTACCCAGATTCATCCGCCTGCCTGGCCTTGATAGGGTAGCGTATGTTGAACAGGAGGATGCCAAACAAGTGTGCCAGTTCTACTATCAGACTGGCCATACTATGGTTCAATGCCACCATCATAAAGGTAAAACTACTTGGGAGTATGAGTATGACCCTGTCAGGGGAATTACCAAGGTGGGCACTAAGACCTTCCTCCACCCAAAAGACAGAGAATGGATCCTGCAAAACTTAATGGAAGTAGTGGATATGAAACGCCAATGACAAGAATTAGACCTGGCACACAGAGAGGCATGGGAATGGGAAATGAAAAAGTGACCTGAAGCAGACAATGAACCATTTATAAATCTAAACCCCAAATCTTATGCAATGGATGAAGGAACGAGCCCAGGACCAGCAGAGAAATGTCCAACCCAAGTGGAATGGACAGTCAGGGAGGAGGAGAGATGGCAGAAGGCAAACCCAAAGAAGTCTTCTAAGCACAAGTGGCCACAGGATTCCAACAAGTTGAAACCTAAGCCTGACAAGATGAAAGGGAATAAAAAACAAATCAGAAGTCATTGGTGAATGAGCCCGAGGTGACCGAAGAAAAATTTGCAGGAAAGTTGAGATCGACAAAATTGGCCAGGCAATTGCCAACTAAAAATCAAGTTCTGCCAATAAATTGAATGAAGGGGTGCAAATCTGGCTGATGGTCGAGGGCAAATCTGCCAGTCCACCTGAAGAAAACAAGGGGCACCCAGACCCAATCATAAAACCATCCCCATTAACCATCAACAGGGAGATGGGGATGGCGACCAAATTCCCAGTGCACAGGATGCCCAGGAACATAATCCCAGTCCTAATTAAATAACCCTGAAACCAGATATTGCACCCCACCAACCATCGACACCACCACCATCTACCAACCAGACCTCAGTATGGGACTCAATCCACAACCCAGACAACGTTAAACCTCACACCCATGGGTTGAGCAGCCAGAAATGAGGATTGTGACTACAAATGCTTGGGGTTTGGTGAGCATACAAATGAGGAGGAGGAAAATGCACCACTTAAAAACTAATAAAAATATTGACCTAATTTTTATTTCTGAAACACAAGCTGGTAACCAAAAAGAAATGGTGCCAAGCTTGAATCACGATGCAAAAAACCATCCCTGGTCCCACCAGATAGGCTACCAAGCCCTATGGATGGACCACGTGGCAATAGTCACAATGGACAAGAAAATAGACCTGGAATTTGTGAAAGAAACTCACGCTGGTAGGATCTTGATAGCTTCAGCTACAAACAGAGAAACTGGCAGGAGCATACAGGCAGTAGCAGTCTACGCCCTGCCTAAGCTCCACAAAAACCCGAATTTTTTGGGATTTCTTAGCGGAAGTGCCATCCAAAGTGATGATTGTAATAGCAGGTGACCTGAACTGCTGGACAAATGCAAGTTGGGATACATATCTGACAAGAGAATGCCCCAACAGTAAAGCCGATGAGATTCTCAATTATCTAGTTAAATTGGGGATGTGCCTAATGATTGACAAAGAGGACGACGACCCAGCCAATCTAATGTGGTGGACATACAATGCCACTGGATCCCCACTGTCAGGATCACAGTTAGACTACATCCTTGTATCATCAGACCTCAGGCCAATGACGTCCAACAGCGAGGTTAGCATAAATGCTGAAAGTAACCACATGGTCATCTGGGTGGAGATCAACCTTGATGAACCTCCAAGGAACCACGAGTGGCAATTGGCACCAGCCACGTTGAGGAATGGGGATTGGCGCCAAATGGTAGATGCGGGACTGGATCAGCTAATAGCGCATCTGGACAACAGTTCGGAGCTAGACCTGCTATAAAGATGGACCCAGATCAAAACAAAGATGAAACATGATAGTATGAAGTTTGAAAAAGTGACCTCCTACAAGTGAACAGCCACCAAAAGCAACTGAAGTCTAAATTAGAAAGCCTGAGGCTCACCTGCCAGGACAGCAAGGACTGGTGGAGCGAGTACTGAACAACGCACAAAAATATTGGGCTATAATGATGAAACAAGACTCAGAGAGATGGACCAATGTAACTTACCAATATCAGAGCTTAGCGGGGATGATGACCAAAGAGGGCCTTAAACACCTCAAGGAAATCTGAACTAAGGCTAGGGTATGGGAAGTGGAGACAGCGGATGGGAGAGTATCAACAGACCCTGAAATGATCAAGTGTGAAGTCAAGCTTTTTTACAGCAATCTCTTCTGACAATGAGAAACAAGCGAGTTGGTGACAAAAACCCTTATTGACCTGGCTAAGCCAGCACTGGGTGACTGTACTCTGGAAGACGTCACCAAGCTATCCACCAAAAGCTCTATCAATGAAGTTAAGAGGGCGCTAAAGGAGTTGCTAAGAATGAAAGCACCAGGCCCCAACAATATGTGCGCAGAAATATACAGCATATTCCGAGACCACATCACGCCAGAGCTCAAAGCCCTCTTTAACCACTGTTTGACCCATGGCAAACAAGTTCTGGGAGGACATGAGACCCAAATTGTACTTCTGTACAAAAAGGGCCTCAAATGCCAACTTCAGAACTGGCGCCCAACTGCACTATTGAACGCCAATTATAAGCTGCTCATGCGCATACTATCTAATTGGCTGATGGCAACAGCACCACGCATGCTCCATAGGGCCCAACATGGGTTCATTAAAGGCTGTAGTATATGGGACAGCATAGGTTCAGTCCAGAGCATATTCCAGGATATGAGGGGCATCAAACAAGGAAACCTTATGTTCCTCAACATGGAAAAGGCATATGACTGAGTGGCATGGTCATTCTTACACAAGGTACTGAAGGCAGTCAATATCCCCAACATGTTTTGGGCATGGATAATGACACTATACTCAGGTCTGGTAACAAAGGTTATGGTTACAGATGGCGCAACCAACAAAATCTCTGTCAGGCAAGGTCTCTACCAAGGAGACCCCATATCACCAATGCTCTTCAACTTTGCAGCTAACATTCTACTAGTGACAGCAGACATGAAGCTTTGGGGTCTAGTCCACCCTAGCCAAATGCCACTGAAGATGCTAGCATTTGTGGACAATACAGTTGTAGGAATAAGCTCCTTGACTGACCTCCAGGGCGCTGAGGATCTATTAAATGTTTACCAACTTGCATCAAACACAAAAATAAATTTGGCAAAAACCTCAGTGATGAGGGTCAGCAACCTGAGCTTCAGCCCACCAACTGACACAATGCCGAATATGAGCTCCCAGACAGTCCTATACCTTGGGATACTCTTCAACAACAAGGGACCAGCAGTACTGGAGACCAAACAAGAAGTATTGTCAAGCTTATCAATATGAATGGCATGCTGGAAAAGTGCCAGACTATGCCTTGAGGAGAAAGTGCAGGTGATAAATATCTTCATCTTCTTAAAGTTGTGGTATGTTGCTCACGTGCTGCTGATGAGCCCAAACTTAGAAAGGAAAATCAGGTCAATGCTCCAAACTTTCCTGTGGTTCAAGGTGAAGGTGGCACCAATTCCACTGGAAGCCCTATCAAAACCAAAGAATGAAGGAGGCATGGGCCTACTAGACTTCAAATCTCATGCCCAGCGCATATGAGGGAAGTCATTTCTGAAGCTAACACAGATACATATGTGCTGCCTGACTCTAGCATGGGGTGTGAACTGGGAAAGGGCTCAAGGCCTCCAAGAGCCAGTCTCCCCCTGATCATTATGCAAATGGATGGTGAACTACCCAAAGATAACTTTACAAAAAGGAGCCCCACACTACTGGTGACTCTACAATTGGGCCATGCGCCAGGGTGGGTAGTCATTTGAAAAATTAGACTGAGAGGCTGACCAAATTCAAAGGGATATTAAAGCACATAATTCTGCAATGATTACTGCAACAAGCTGGGAGGAATGAAACCAAATTACTGATAAATATGCAACCAAGTTAATCAGAATTAGGTACAAATTGATGCTGATAGAATATGGGGATCTGCTCCCAAAACTGGGGTGCAATCTACCCACCTGCCCACAGTCCTTAATGACTGGACTACCAAAGGTCATGACACCAACTACCCAACAAAGGAGTTGATTTTGGGCCTGAACACCCACTTGGTTACAGCCAAACAGTGGTTGGTAACATAGTGGATCCTTAAATGGGTATTCAAATTGGGCAAGCACAGTGGGCTGGATTACCAGCACAAAGAATACCCTATATGCACTGAACCAGTAGCAGACATATCATATCACTATTATGAATGTGCCATATTCAAAAAATACTGGTCCATGATGTAATACATCCTATCAGGTGATCATTTGCCTCTGGGTATTTATCCATCACAGGACCTGTTCTTTACAAAAACCCTGAGAATAGCTCTGATCCAACTATGAGCCTTCATTTACCATTATTGTGTATAGGTAATTCACTGTGTGCTCATTGCCAAGGTTATGAGCAATGAGTGCCCCCATCACAGAGGTTTGGTATTGAAGACCATTCAGATTATCTCCAATCAGCTCTGCCAGATCTCAAAATTCTTGCGCATAATCCCCAGGTGTTATAAGGCCACACGTTTGGCTTTCCCCGCTGGATTACTCATTGCATGTGATGAAGCTACTAATCATCTGAGAATAGTATGGCCTGTAAGCCTGTTGCTGCTAGAACCATGGCTAACAATGGTGATCACTGATCAGCAATGGTCAGAGGTGCTAGAACTCTAGTGGCCCAAATCCCCAGTCTTTTTTACCCTTGGCCAAATCGCCTGTATTCTGCCCTCCCCTCTTACTTTCCCTTAAATTTATTTAATAAAGTATGGAGTTTTTTATCAAAAATAAAAAAATCTAGCATAATCAGCTCAGCTTTTGGCTCTAAACTTCAACTCTATAAAAGGTCAGTTGTTCGAATCCTGGCATAATCTATATATAAAAAAATGTAAATGTGTGTGTACACGATGCCCAGCCAAAAATAGAGCATGTAGAGCTCTGAAAGTTTAGCTATAGGTGGACGAGAGGGGGTCCGTGTGCACCTTGAAGCCCGATTTTTGATTTTCATAGTAAAATAAAAAGTTTTATATATAACAAGTGAAAGTTTTATATGTTTTTAATGGAAATCGGTATATTGTTACGGCCAAGAAGTTTGATATTCGGTTAATTCGGTAGTTTAAATGGTTTTGTCGAGCGGTTGGTAGGTTTGTGTTGATTAATAAGCTTAACGGTTTAGATAAAGTTAGTGATTGGTTGATTCGATAATTTAATTGGTTTTGGTAAGTAGTTGAGATTTTGGTTGTTTCGATACATTTAGTTTTGGTTTACGAAGCGGTTGGTGATTGGTTGATTTTTAATCTAATGGTTTTAGCTAAGTGGTTTAGTGGTTTAGTAATTCGATAGTTTAATTGGGTATGGCTGAATGGTTGGTAAATTTATATTGATTAAGTATAATTTTTTACTTAATTTTATCGATAACCATCTACAAATATAAGAAATATAAGATTATCAGATGAACTTTAAGCCCACAAACAAATCTGTGTAAACTGGGTATCAACAAGAATTAATCTTAAATTTTATTTACAAAAGAATCAGTATGTTAATTTGTTTATATAGATGCATTATCTCGAGCAAATATCCAAAAATCACCAAACTTGGCACAAGTATTCTATAAAGTTTGGGAACGGAATGCTAATATATAATTGTTTAATATAATCATATAAATTTAAACATCAGTTCTATATAAGATCTAGAACGTATATTTCTAATGGTAATTATATAGCAATTTGGCTGTGTATTTTCATATTCATTTAATTCAATAGTTTCATAGGCTTTGATATTTAGTTGGTAGTTTTTGACTGTTTTGTAAGTTCAATAATTGGTTTTTGCTGAGTGGTGGTTTATTTTTTGGTTGATTTGATAAGCTCAATAGTTTCAGATAAGAGATTGATGGTTTAATTAATTTGGCAGACTTAATTGATTTTAGCTAAGTGGTTGGAGGTTGGAATTTTTAATAGGTTTAATGGTTTCTGAACTTGTTGATAGCTATCTACCAATATAAAAGCTAAAATAATTTAGAATCTGATTGATTTGATAAGTTTATTTTATTTGGCCGAGTGGTTGATGGTTTTTGGTCGAATCGATAGGATACAGTTTAGCTTTGGAGGTGATTAGTTATTGGTTGATTTGATAAGTTCAATTAGTTTTAGCTGAGTGGTTGGTCTTTTTGGTTGCTTCGATTGAGCAATTAGATTTAGCCGAGTAGTTACTGCTTAACTATATATAAAATCTAAATTAATCAATTCGAATCACCTGAAATTCTATAGACACCGTAGCGAAGCACGGGTAACTCCGCTAGTATCTATATAAAACAAAGTCGGATTAGTTACACCATTTATAACTCAAGAACGGCTGGACCGATTTTTATGATCTTTGATTTGTTGGATTTGTCTCCGCCCCGAATAGCAGAATAACTATTAAAACATGGGAAAAATTCACGAAAAAAATTTATGAAGAAAATTCATTTTCTCATACATTTTGTATGGAACGGATTGACTGATTTCGATGAATTTTTTTCGTTCGTCTCGGCCTCGAGAAGTTTCCTCGCGCATTGGAAAAGTAAGAAAATCACAAAAAATTAAAATCCGTATACAACGCCATCTCTGATACATGACAGAAACAAAAAAAGGAACAAAATGAACATGGCGTTGTATGCTGGTATTAATAAATTCACCAAATTACTCACCTGAGACTAAACAAAAATCAGTATTAGAGTTTTAAGTAAATTAAGTAATTAGGATAATCAGTTCACCAGCCACGAGGGCAACAGTGAAGCTGTTAGTCCGAGTGGCTCAATAGTAGTGTTGGCACAGCCTATAGGCTACAATGTGAGCTTACCATCATCTGATAAACTAAATACCGTAGCGAAGCACCGGTATCTGGATGTTAGGTTTATATATTTTAAAAACCTGCCTAATTTGGTTTACCCAATTAATAAAATACTTTTGGCAAGTTAAGTAGAAGTTGATTTAGTAGTTTGGAAGATATGTCACATGCTCAATGATTAAGTATAAAGATATGTTTCGGGTAGCAGTTGGTGTTATTTGATTGATTCGATAGGTTTATTTTGTTTGGCCGAGTGGTTAATGGCTTTTGGTCGAATCGATAGGACATAGTTTAGTTTTGAGGGGTGATTAGTTATTGTTTGTTTTGATAAGTTCAGTTAGGCTTACCTGAGTGGTTGGTGGATTTTGGTTGATTCGATTGAGCAATTAGATTTGGCTGAGTGGTTTTGTTTATCTATAGTATAAAATCTAAATTAATAAATTGAAAATCTGAAATTTTATAAACACCGTAGCGAAGCACGGGTAAATCGGCTAGTGTATCATAAAAAATGGATTTAAATCTCCATGACGGTGGATAAAAGTGAAGAAAATTTGGATATGGGGGTTAAAGCTTACCAGAAAAGTTGAAAAGATGTTAAGATTTGTTGAGCTTTTATTTACATCTCTAATGATAATAGGTTTATGAACTGAATTATCTCAACCTAGAGGAGGATACCCCAGTGAGAATATGGACCCTCTACCACTGCCTCCACAAGTTCGATCCCGGTAGATGAACTTTGGGTAGGGGACGATTATGACTTGGAGTTGCGCACCAATGCCCCGAACCGAGTTAGCGAATAGCAAGGTGGTCCATGGAGTTTCTGGCCCATCATATGCCGCGCATGGAGGTTTTCCGGGTTTTATCTTCCTTTCCCATTAATTCGAATCCCTTAATGGTGCGATATCGTCCCCAGGTCAGCCCACCTCGAATAAAATTTGAATTATCTCAACCTTAGACCTTCAAATAAAATCCCCGTCTATCCACCTACCTACACACGTGATAATCCAACTACAGTGTAGATAAAAAGTTAACCTGATTTAGGCCCCGACCAAATAAGTCCCGACTTTCGAATAAATTAAATTCTTAATCGTAAGCCTACCAGGTATTTCTACCAAAATTTATAATTGTCCATCTTTACTTTTTTAATTAAACAGTAGGCGAGTTGTTTTTTATACCCGTCTTCCATTTCAATTTACTTTTTTAAATAAACGGTAGGCGAGTTGTTTTTAATATCCATCTTCCTTTGCAATTGACTTTTAAATAAACGGTAGGCGAGTTGTTTTTTATACCCATCTTTCTTTTCAATTGACTTTTTTAAATAAATGGTAGGTGAGTTATTTTTTATGCCCATCTCTTTTCGATTGACTTTTTTAATCAAACCGTAGGCGAGTTATTTTTTATGCCCATCTTCTCTTTTCGATTGACTTTTTTTAATAAACAGTGGGCGAATTGTTTTTAAATTCCTCTTCCCTTTTCAAATACCGTTTGAAGTCTCCTGAACTTTAAAACGGGTTCCCGAAAAACTTATTCTGGAGGTTTAGTTTCACTCGATCCTCGCTTGTTGGGTTAACTGGTCGGCTTATCTTATAAAGTATTCAGCTACCCGATAAACATGCGGCTTATCCCACGCGAGCTTGACAAGCTGGTGGTCACCCAGGTTGGGACGTTGGCTCAGCGCCGGTTACACCGCGGCTTGAAGCTGAACCGGGTCGAAACGGTTGGGTTGATCAGCTCCGTGCTCCTTGAGCTGGCCCGGGATGGTAATTACTCGGTGGCCGACCTTATGGCGAAGGGGAAGGAGATCCTGGGCCGGAGGCACGTCCTCGACGGGGTCCCCGAAGCGATCCACGATATCCAGCTCGAGGCCACCTTTCCCGACGGTACGTTTCTAATCACGGTCCACGAACCGGTCAGTTCCCGGGACGGCGACTTCGAGCTGGCGCTGTATGGGTCCTGCCTCACCGTCCCCACCAACTGCGATGCTCTGTTCCCAGTTGAGGAGGTGGCAGCCCCAAAGGACGAAACCGAGCCGGTGCTAGGGAACGAAGGGACGGGCCAAATTGTCCCGGATTGCGAGCCACAGCTCCCGACGCACTCCGAAGTGGGGCCCTTCCTCTTAGCGAGGGACCCTATCGCGCTCTGTCCTGGCCGTAGGCGGATAAAGCTCACCATCTCCAATACCGGCGATCGCCCCATTCAGGTGGGGTCGCACTTTCACTTTATCGAAACCAACCCAAAGCTGCGTTTTGATCGGAGGCGAGCGTATGGCATGCGCCTGGATATCCCGTCGGGAACCTCAATCCGATTCGAGCCAGGTGACGCTCGGCTAGTTCAGCTTGTCGAGATTGGTGGGTCTAAAGAGATTCAAGGGGAAGCAATTTGGCCAGCGGACCTTTGGACCCTGGGCGGGTCGATGGGCTCATTGATGCCCTCGTGGCGAAAGGGTTTGGTCACACGATTGAGGAGGTGGATGGTATGGAGGAATGCTGTCCACGCCAGCTCGATAGGGCGGCGTATTGTAGCATGTATGGGCCTACCGTTGGGGATAGGGTGCGCTTAGGGGATACCAACCTTGTAATTGAAGTTGAAGCCGACATGACCGTGTACGGAGATGAGTGCAAATTCGGGGGTGGGAAGGTGCTTCGGGAAGGCATGGGCCAGGCGACCGGCTTCAACGGCGCCGACGTCCTTGACTTACTGATCACCAACGCCCTCATCATCGACTACTCGGGGATCTACAAGGCTGATATCGGGATCAAGGCCGGGCACATCGCCGTCATTGGCAAGGGTGGCAACCCTGCCATGATGGACGGGGTCAACCCATCTGTGGGGCTGGCACCGAGGTGCTGGCGGCGGAAGGGCTCATTGTCACCGCAGGGGCGGTCGACGCCCACGTTCACTTTATTTGCCCCCAGATCTGCGAGGCGGCGCTGGCCGGCGGGATCACCACCTTGGTCGGCGGCGGGACGGGTCCCGCCACGGGCACCAACGCCACCACCTGCACCCCGGGCCCTGCCAATCTGCACGCCATGTTTCGCTCCACCGACGCCATCCCGCTCAACCTAGGGTTTACTGGCAAGGGCAATTCGGCATCCATGGTGGGACTCGAAGATCAGATCGTGGCGGGGGCGGTAGGGCTCAAGCTACACGAGGACTGGGGAACCACGCCCGCCGCCATCGACGCGTGCTTGCGGGTTTGCGATAAATACGACGTCCAGGCCACCGTCCATACCGACACCCTCAACGAGAGCGGGTATGTCGAACAAACAATCGCGGCCATCGCTGGGCGCACCATCCACACCTACCACACCGAGGGGGCGGGGGTGGCCACGCCCCGGATATCCTCAAGGTCTGCGCCCACCCTTACGTCCTCCCCTCCTCGACCAACCCCACCCGCCCCTACACCATCAACACCCTCGATGAGCACGTCGACATGCTGATGGTGTGCCATCACCTCGACAACCGCATCCCTGAGGATGTCGCCTTCGCCGAGTCGCGCATCCGCTACGAGACGATCGCCGCCGAAGACGTGTTGCACGACCTTGGCGCCCTGTCCATCATCTCCTCCGACTCCCAAGCCATGGGCCGCATCGGCGAGGTTGTTTCGCGCACGTGGAAGACCGCCCACAAGATGAAGGCCCAGCGCGGCCCCCTCGCCCCGGACTCGGCGGGCACCCCGACCTCGCCGACAACTTCCGGGTGCGGCGGTACGTTGCCAAGTACACCATCAACCCCGCGCTGGCCCACGGGATGGCCCATCTGGTGGGCTCCGTGGAGGTGGGCAAGTTGGCCGACCTGGTAATCTACCGCCCCGGCTATTTTGGGGCCAAGCCCGAATATGTCGTTAAGGGGGCCAGATCATCTACGCCCAGATGGGCGACGCCAACGCCTCCATCCCCACCACCCAGCCGCTCATCTTCCGCCCCATGTTCAGCTCACCCCAAACCAACTCGATCCTCTTCACTTCCCAGGCAGCCGTGGACGCCAACTCGCTCGCCCCGCTCAACCTGACCAAGCGGATCGAGCCCGTCCTCCACTGCCGGTCCATCAACAAGTCCCAGCTGAAGCTCAACACCCTCTGCCCCGCGATCGACGTCGACCCCGAGACTTACCAAGTCACCCTCGGCGGCGAGCTTTGCACCAGCGAGCCCGCCGGCAAGGCGGTGGGGCTCCCCCCCCCCTCAACCAGAACCATTACCTGTTTTAGCTGTACGCTTCCACCTTGACCTTTATTCTTACGTTCGCTCTCAGTTACCCCCTCACCCCAACCCTTACGACCAAAGGCATTTGACCTAAACCTCTAAAGGGTAGGGTTAGGCCTCGGCAACGTCCGTCACGCGTAAATGAGAAACAACTGGGTGATTAGCTCCCATCTAGGGTTTTTGGTATTCAGCTCCCACTAAACCTCTAATCAAACTGGTTCAATCAATGGTACCGAAGTAAAGGGTTACTCGCCGTATGTAACCTTGGTAAACACTCTAACCATCGGATATAACAAGGTCCATAAGCTCTTCACGTAATCTATGCCAGTAGATAGCTGAAACGAATAGATGCGAAAGACTCTCGGAAATGATACTTATTCGGCCATACTACCTCTGTAACGGTGGTAGACGGGGAGCACAACTTTTAACTCGAGATCCAATCCTCGGTGGCCTTCGAGGTGCGATCGGTAGGTTTGAGGTGAATTCAACTTGGGCGCTTTAACCCAAAATTCAATTCCACGGTTGTAAATCACAAGGCCTGTAAGCTCACGGACCGAGTGTAACTGGGGGGCTTGGAAACTAAAGTTTGGGGTTGGCGTATTTTACAACGGGGTAAATTTTTATGAGGCTGGCCAATTAACGAACTGGAACGAACATTTCAACCAATCCTGTTATCAGAAACTATACCAAGGTTATAAACCCAAGCAAAGCTGGGAAACGTTTTATTTTGCAAAATTTACAAGTTTTACTTTTTTTCAATGGATTGTTGTATTGTCATTGGAGTTACCTAAGCGTGCCAAATTTCATAACTCTACCTGGTCTGGAAGGGTGTCAAAATCATTTGTAAGATTCCACACACTCAGACAGACACCACACCAAGTAGAATAACAACTAGTAGAATAAAACGTTTTAAAATACCACCTACCTACCTTAATATTACTCGTCGTACAATTGGACATTTGACTAGTAAATGAGAATATTGCAGGGAGGAATAGTTCCAATTTTATCAATGTGAATCTCCAGTCCAATCCTTAGCAAAATTGGGTTGGACGGAGTAATGATTTTACACCATGTATTCAGCCAAATAGCACAAAATGAGTTGGCAAGGTTACGGTGAACCCCCAGCGGAATAGGCCCACTGGCTCAGAAGTCCACCCAAGCACCAACTTGAATTTAGTGTAAATACCTGGGAGAAACCAACCCCTTTTATAGACCTGAATGGGGTTCAGAGGATGAAAATATTTTTCAGCCCATCAGCTATTCGGACCTTAGGTAATCGGCTGAGGTGAAAATATTTCCATGATAACTGATTGGATCAAGTTTATTAAATCACTAGCGGAGTTACCCGTGCTTCGCTACGGTGTCTATAGAATTTCAGGTGATTTGAATTGATTAATTTAGATTTTATATATAGTTAAGCAATAACTACTCGGCCAAATCTAATTGCTCAATCGAAGCAACCAAAACCACCAACCACTCAGCTAAATCTAACTGAACTTATCAAATCAGCCAATAACTAATTTCCCCCAAAGCTAAACTGTATCCTATCGATTCGACCAAAAACCATCAACCCACTCAGCCAAATAAAATAAACCTTTCAAATCAATCAGGTTCTAAATTATTTTAGCTTTTATATTGTTAGATAGCTATCAATGAGTTCAGAAACCATTAAACCTATTAAAAATTCCAACCTACAACCACTTAGCCAAAATCAATTAAGCCTGCCAAATTAAATAAACCATCAATCACTTACCTGAAACTATTGAGCCTATCGAATCGACCAAAAAATAAACCACCACTCAGCAAAAACCAATTATTGAACTTACAAAACAGCCAAAAACTAACCACTTATTAAAACCCATGAAAAAATTGAAATGGATATGAGAATACCCAGCCAAATTGCTATATAATTACCAATAGAAATATATGTTCTAGATCTTATATAGAACTGATATAAATATATATGTTTATATTAAATGATTGCATATTAGCATTCCGTTCCCAAACTTTATAGAATATATATATATATATATATATATGTATACTAGCCGATTTACCCGTGCTTCGCTACGGTATCTATAAATTAGATTTTCAATTTATTAATTTAGATTTTATATTAGACAAACAAAACCACTCAGCCAAATCCAATTGCTCAATCGAATCAACCAAAAACCACCAACCACTTAGGCAAACCTAACTGAACTTATCAAAACAACCAATAACTAATCACCCCTCAAAACTAAACTGTGTCCTATCGATTCAAACAAAAGCCATTAACCACTCGGCCAAACAAAAAAACTATCGAATTAATCAAATAACACCAACTGCTACCCGAAACATATCTTTATACTTAATCATTGAATATGTGACATATCTTCCAAACTACTAAATCAACTTCTACTTAACTTACCAAACCTATTTTATTGATAGGTGAACCAAATTAGGCAGGTTTTTGAAATATATAAACCTAACATCCAGATACCCGTGCTTTGCTACGGTATTTATTTTATCAAATGATAAGCTCACATTGTAGCCTATAGGCTGTGCCAGCACTACTCTCAAGCCACTCGAACTAACAGCTCCGCTGTTGCCCTCGTGGCTGGTGAGTTGATTATCCTAACTACTTAATCTACTTAAACTCTAATACTGATTTTTGTTGAGTTTCAGGTGAGCAATTTGGTGAATTATTAGATAGTATTCACCAATTCTCACCCACTCACCCAAATAATTAAACTTATCAGACTCGATTAGCTTCAGATGACAAAGTGTGAATTATTAGATAATATTCGCCAATTCTTACCAACTCACCCAAATAGATTGAACCATCATACTCGATAGTTTCAGATTCGATCTTATTTGCCAATTCTCACCCACTCACCCAAATAGATTGAACCCATCAGGCTCGATAATTTCAGATTCGATAAGATTCGCCAATTCTCACCCACTCACCCAAATAGATTGACCCTATCAGACTCGAAGGTCTCAGATGTCAGTCAGTGAGTGAGTGAATGTGTTTTATTAAGTAGATTGTCGCATGGGTTCATCATCCCTACTGGCGCTAACAATCCAGAAATCAGCCCTAGCGAGGCGATACAGTTTTCAAGAGTTCTGATAGGCTAAATCATCATTTAACTAAATTGAGTTTGCCTCAGCTTATTATGAATGCTCTTTTTTTTAGTACTAGATGGTATTATTATGAATGCTCTATTATCCCACTATCAGCTTGGGAGTACCTTAAACAATCGGAGGTGTAATCTAATAAAAATAAAAATAAAAATTATTCGAGGTGGATCGACCTTGGGACAAATATACGACACCGAGAATTTTCCTAGCCAGTACAGATTTCGAACTCGAAACCTGCACTAGGGTGGAAGCAGTTTTACCTGCCAGGCTAATCACCCTTGTGTAATTTAACAAAGTATCATTTATTTTGCTGAGCATACATGAGATGATATCTCTATTTTCTATATTATAAATTTATATATATTTGAGGTACAGTTTTCCTATTAAAATCTTTAACAGCAGTTGAGGGTTTTAGCTCTCCTGCAACTGCTATCTTTTGTTGAAGTCCTGTGCAATAAGCACCAGCGAGCATTAAACCCTGCCAGGATCAAAAAATTACTTAAGCTTAACATCTGTGGAGCTGATCACTGGTAAAACTAATATTTGAGGGTATCAAGTGGCGGTAAGGATGCATTGGCGGAGTGTGACTAAAGCTACAGGATATACAGTTGGGTCTAAGGTACCCTCAAGCTAGCCACATAGGTTGGCCAAAGCACTTTTGACTAGCTCTATCGCATTTAACGCGATAAAGTGATTGATCCCTATCAACTCTATAAAATGGTTGAACCTAGATATTTGCAAGTATTTCCATAAGCGGGCTTGATGGTAATATTAACGATGGTTAAAGATTTTTAATTTGGGTTATGGTTTATAAAGGGGTTTGGAATACTTTTTTTTTAGTACTGAGATGGTCCATGGAATACTTAAGGTGTGGGTACGGTAACCTGGAAAATAAATTGGAATGGACAGCCATCAGATATGAAACCTCAAAGCCCTTTGTATGGCGTTTAATAATAAAAATAGTAATCATATTAAATACTAAGCTATAGTCATATAGTCTAGGTTCGTTGTTTAAGCCAACTTTAGTTTGCTGACATCTCAATAAAAAGTAGACCAGTAACTAGAAATCATAGACTTGGACTAGATCGGAGTATTTATGACATACCTTAGGTAATATCAATACCTGCCTAGCCACAAATTGTTTTTTAAGCTCTCAAGCACCTAGTATAAGTTTATGGAGCAACTTTGATCATTTTTTGGCAGACAAAATTAGTTTAAATCTGGCTAAAAAATTAGAACCGCAGGAACTTGCTACGTTAACCCAATTTATGTTGCTCAATCAGAACAAGTTGCAGAATTGTCGATGAAAGCTGGTAGATCAGGGTGAAACCGCATCCTTTGAAATATGGCAGTGGAAGCTAAGCAAAGTGTTTTAACTAATACTATCTAATAAAGACTTAACTCACTAAGCAACTGGGTTTCCTAAATATCTATAGGTAAAATAACAACTAGACGCAGTATCAAGATGGGGTTTTAATGGCTTATTCAACTTTAACCGGGCAACTTACTTAAGCAAAGTTTTACTATACTTCTACTTGAAATAAAACATTCAACTTGTAGTTAAGCTTTAAATCTTCAAGAACAAAAGTCGTAAAGGTTATATAACAAAGCGTGGGAGAGATTTTACCAAAATTTATACAAAAATTTTAGAGGGTGAACGCTTAATCCAGCACCTTAATGTATCAACCTCTTTAAATTTTACTTTATATACCTTTAGCACCAGATGTACCCAATTCTAAAAAAGTATCCGTCTGAGCATAGCTTTAGTTTGCCTTACGATAGATTTATCCGTTAAAGAGACTTAGGGTTAAACTACTATAAAACTAGGAGCCATATCTTTCAGATTAAAAATTGACCTTTAGCATCCCTACGTTAGGCACCTCATTAATAGCCAGTTTTAGTTGCAACTGAAGAGAACAATTCAGGCTAGTAGAAGTGGCTGTAGGATGGGATTTAAATACTAAAAGGTGGTCAGTTGGTATGGCATACATTAAATGATACTGAGTTGAATGTGCAATAACAAGTTATGCCATTATTTACCTACTTGTTTATAAGATTTATTTTAAAATGCTAATTTTATGTGTGATAGACTAATGAAGTTTCACTCCACTTTAGCTATAAGTGCTATTTTGTAACGTGCCTTTTTTCTTTTAGCTCTCACTTAGATGTTGCAATTTTGATGATGCAATAAGGATAGGGAGGCTCTTGGCAATAGATGCCGTCATCTTGGCTGAAGCACCATAGAAATTTACATAGATACTCAAGGTTTTCTATCGTCATTTTAAAAATAGCCTATCACTGTAATATAACTGGATGGGCAGTACTCACTCCATGCTAATTGTATAAATGAAATTATAGGGTTATAGTTAAGGCAACAGATGCCATCAAGTTTTTTGTGAGTCATGTTTTTACTTTTATAAGGATTTCTCTTTATTTTCTCTACAGGTGAGATGAGCTCATTATCCCCTGAAAAGCCTGTTAAGCTTCACTTAGGTATGTTTGAAGTCTTGACTTGGGGCTTTTCAACTTATTTCAGACACCAATACCAACTTCAAGCTCTTATAATATATTTAAACGCTTTGTATCTCTAGATCTAATTACATAGTGTCCTATATCAAGTTCAAAAGCAGCAATTAGCCCATACCAATCATGCTAGAATGTGAACAAAACAAATAATACCTTAACTAACAAAATGAAAATGGATCAGCACACTTGCAAACCACTTAATGCAGGATTGAACAAGCGTTATCAGATTATTATCCATTTGATATGAAATGGAATAACCCTGACCAAGAATCACCTCCCAAAATTGTCAACCCAATAACGATCATTCTAAATTGGTTATGCTGGCTTCCCAATCTTAAATGATAGCTACTGGGATAACTTGACTGTCATACAAGATATTACCGTGTCATTGGAATAATACAAACCTCATTAGTGTTAATTATAAGCTTGAAGTAATAAAGATTACTTTGCAATCTCATTCCTATACTAAAATAATTCTTTATTGTCAAATAATAACTAGCTGTCATAATTGTGACATTGTCAATCATGACATTTATGATTCTATTGTAACTTGAGAGAGCACTTTTTTAGAATTTTAGTTGACCACATTATCCAACCTATTGGTCAATCAATGAATTTGACAATTAGTTATGATTGTATAGCCTTGTTAATGGTCACTGACTTGAGAGATTATTGTTGGGAATTGTCCCCAATGATAATGAGCATAAATTTGATGAGGGATTAGCACCTGATAGTTGAATTATTGGGAATTGTTCAGAGCAGAATGGATGGGAATTTGTCAGAAACTACCTAAGCATTCCAACACCGGAGGTAGAGGGTAGGATCATCATCAGCCATACAATTGGTTTCAAGTTTATAACACCAATCATTTGATCACCAAACAGTCAAGGATTATACTGCCTAAGAGAATCAAGTCAATGATACCTGACAATATTTAGTATCTAACACTTGAGGGTAAAACTAGAATAGGAGAGAAAATAATTCCCAGCGGGCAGCTGAAAAGTTGTGTGTCAATTTTACTATAAAACCCCCCATATATTCCGAAATTGGATCAAAACTTGATAATAACTAAGTTATTTTATATTGGTTGTTTAACATTACTCAAATGAAGAGTTCAAGGATCAGATATCCTTGGGTCAGTTTTATCAAGTCTCCACTTGGCTCTGCAAAAAGTGAATAGGGAAAGTGTTCCCTACTAATACTAAATTGTAAGTCTGGGGAGCAACCCCTATGCTTGGACCAGGAAGGGTCTCTTTTCCAAATAAAAAGGGTTAAAGAGGGCAGCTGTATCTCTCATTACACAGGGTGACTTTGTTCATGTGGTAGATGAGCGCTGGGCAACAGCTCTCCCTCTGAAGATTCATCCCCCTGTCTGCATGCTTGGCTCTGCCAAATTAGTTTGCTGAATCAAGGAGATCAGTGCGGAAATCATTGGTAACCATTATCCCCATGAGCTGGAGGAATTTTATAAATCCAATGGCACCAAACCCTCAAAATTGAAGTCAGAATGTTCAAAATCTCTAGGAATAAAGTTTGACAGGTGAGAAACAAATAGTCAGAAGGGGACAATTAATGAATTTTTGGTCAAAATTGCTGATGGCAGTGAGCCATGGAGCAGTACAGCGGCCAACTCCAAACTCCCCTCAAAATCATTGGGGAAAACCCCAATGGGCAGGTATTACCATCAGGGACTGTTGATGATAGTTTGAAACCCCCATTACAAAAATTGGGATTGGCAATCTATGGTACCCATTTGGCCAAACAAATGCTCCAGCAACCAGGTATATGTGTTTGTCCATCCTGAACCCATTTCCAACCTGTTGGGACCGCCCCTATGTGGGGTGGCCCTGGGGAATTCCCATTGCCCATCAGACCAGATGCCATCATGCTAACCATCACAAATGCTGTAAAGCCTCAGATCAGGCATTTGCAGTCAAACCAATAGTGACTCAGCCTACTGCCAATTCCCTCAATGTCAGTTTATATTGAGGTTGTCATTTCCCCCCTCCCTCAAAAATTTTCCAGATTAGGTCAAAATTTGAGGGCCCCAATCCTGTTTTTTGATAAGCTGCCTAAATCAAACAATATTTAATCAGCCGCCTTGCACTGAGAAAATTGTTGGTTGATTTCTTTATCTTTATCAATAAAAATCCCTGTACCCAATTCCAGTTTTTATTATTATGTTTAAATCTAAATTACCTCTTCTGACTATAGTTCAACAACCCACAGAACCTGTGGCTATGTTTACCTGGTTCTTTGCTAGGTCCTTATACACAATTATGGCTCATAGGCGCTCAGTTGTGATCTTTTTTTCTGATTTCATAACATTCACGCAAGTAGAAGTGCCACTGGCATTTGGGCTTGTCAGTTGGGTGCTTTGGCACTTGGATTGGCAGGACAGTATAAAATTAAATTGCTGTTTTCCTGATACATAGTATCTTCAAGATGAAGGAGCACCTGTCTAGCATTGGACAATTCACTAAACATGGCTTTTGGGCAATCAACTTTAATAATAGTCTTTATATTATTATTGCCCCAGTTAATAAATTTCAATCAAATCAGCGCAATTGATCAAGAATCTGAGCAGTTAAAGTCAGGGTTCAGAAGCGAGAAACCATCTAGTAGCCCAGATTTTAACGTTTGGTGCTCAGTGCAAGGGGTAGTTGAGTTGTCAAAAGCCAATCTAAAACACAATGTCTTATTAGGATGAGCTTCAGAAGCTCTGGGTGGAACTACAGACCATCAATAAGAATGTGCTTAGCTCAGCATCTCAAGCTGATGTTAGTACCTTGGAGGAGTGTGTAATCAAGGTGGAAGAGATGCTTAAACAAGCCAGAACTGTGAATAACAACATGTGTGGAAAAGTTGACTCTTTGAAGCAGAAAGAGGGCAAACTTATTAAAGAAAATCTATTCTAAAAAACTGAATGTGAAACATACTGAGAACGCATCTGGAAAATTTATGAGAGTATGGAAAAAATGAAAAAGCGTATTGAGGAGTTGGAAAATCACAAATGTGATTGTGCACAATTTGAGATGAATGAGGCCAATTAAAAGGCATTGTAAACTTTTGGGTAATCTTACTACACAGGTTGTTTGTGAAAAAATTTACAAACACTAGTTGTATGATGACAACTAGTATGTTGAGTCTTTAAAATAGGTGGCAACTAATCCACTCTGGTAATTGTAATTAAAAAACAAATAGGGACCTTTTTTCCCTTCAATCTTCAATTTAGAAGTAAAAATAAATATATTTCAGTTGAATTCTGCTTTTTATTAGAAAATGCTAGGGGTTTTTATAGACAGAAGGTGGACAACTTTTCAGATAATTCTCTAAAATTCAACTGATTAGTCCCTCCAAAACTTCTGACCCTTAGGATTAGCTTTTGATGGTAGCAAATATCTTCATCTTAATTAATCCCCAGCAGTGTAACCTTTTACAGATTGGCAACCAGACCCATGTGTTAGGAACTGTATGAAGATGGTCTGAGGGACATGTTACCTGATTACTAATCTAGCTAACAATAATACAGGCATTAAAATGCGTCAGTAGCTTCATTAAAATGACCCTAAACGTTCATAGCCTTTGCTGTAACGATTCATTATAGCAATCTGACTATAGACAATCAGGCCCTCATTACATTGCCTAATTAACATTGTCAGGCATGATGTCCAACAAAATATCAATCAAAACAATTGTCAGATTATGTCCTTTTATAATTTCTACTACTAATATAGTCAGGGATGATCCCCAACAAAATAATAATCAGATCCCATTATTGGTTAGGTCCTTTGGTTAATTACAACTAATAATTTAGTCAGGGATTATCCCTGATGAAATATTAATCGAAACCAACTTTCAGATTTTATCCTTTGATATTTATGACTAATTACTTAGTCAGCAACCATTGCCAAACAATCAGTTGTTTTAAAAACCATCAATTTTCTAACTGCAAGTGAGATAGATAATGTGGTGAACCAAATTTCCAAAATATCCCCACCACTTGACCAGATTACCCATCGAGACAGTTTTTCAGAAGCACTTGCTTCTTCTCAAGACTTAAATAACAAGCCTAGTTCAGAGGTCTACCTACTGGACTTAACCATCTCATTAGTTCAGAGGTCCCCTTATCACTACTGCCTCTGTTGAGTGTGATCATATGACCTCATGCCATACCAGGACTATTTGGCCTCAACACCGGCCATAGCCTGGAATAACCTGTACTCCCCCAGGTTGGGCTCTCCATTTGTAATCAGAGCGGATCTTCATTTCTAGGAAATACTAATGGTGGATCTAGTTTCAGACTGTCCTGATCCTACCAATATACTTTAGTGCCTCAGGACTAATTCTGATGGACCCAGTTGCAACCTGAGCTGGCCCTGCCAATGATAGTAGGGAACAATGCCTGATGATTTTGAGTATGGGAATTTAAAATTTGATTTTTAATATATTTTCATTATTATTAGATTATTTTCCTTTTTTATGTTTTTATACTGGTGTTTAATTTTTTTCTTTTTTCTTTTTTGTATATATTCTTTTTAATGCCACTTTTTTATATACTTGCTATGAACCAGGTTAACTATATGACCATCGAGGATATTTTTGATCATATAGGCATCCATTGCTGATTTGGAAATTACTTTGAAGGGACCTATCCATAAGGCATCCAGCTTCTTTCATCATCTAAATCCATTTATATCACAATAGGATACTTTATCCCCAATTTTGAATCTTTTTATGGGTAGTAATTTTTTATCATCATAAATTTTAGCCTGGTGTCAGGATTTTCCCTTAATTGGGGAAGCCCCAACTAGGGGTTGCAACCCACCTATGTGCGGATGCCAGATTGGGATCCCCATTAGCTTGGGGTAAGCCTGATCCAAAGTATTGGGGATTGGCCCCAATAGTTTAATTTAATTCAGCACCAGCGACTTATGCCAAGGATGCGCCCAATCCCCTTGTATTAGTCCAATCATGTTTGGCAATCAATGCCAAGAATTTCTAAATCTTCCCTTCCCAATCCATCAAGGTCATATAAATACCTCAATAATCATTTTAATAAATTTACTGGTTCTCACCTATCTCTTTTCTGTTTTTAGCTTTACTTTGTGCCATAATGGCCTCTTAACTCACTAGGGGCTTCAGGGCCCTGATTAATTGGGTCTGGGTTGGAATTCCTCCCCTGTTATCCTGACACCTGGATCCTTTTTCTAAAGTGTTTTGGAAAATGCTTGGGATTGTAAATCAATTATAATGTTAGCTAATCAATTTAAATATTGGTCCAGACTCATCCCAAAGTTAATTCCAATACTGAGTATAGAATTGGTGGTAAGGTGGCTTTTCTTTTATAGAGCAATTTGAAGGGTGTTTTCCCAGTGTGGAGTGATAGCTGACATTATAGGCAAATGTCACCAAGCTTAAGTACAAAACCCAAGTCGACGTTTTTACTGCAATCAACTTTTGTAATGTAGCAGCTAAGGTAGCGTTCACTCTCTCAACTAGTCCATTTGTCTCTGGCCAATATGGGACTGATATGATTCCTTGATTCCCATCAGTTCATCAATCAGGGTATGACAAAAGAGGTAAAATTTGTTCCATTATCATTAAGGATCACTTGAGGGAAGCCATGCTGATGTATCACTTGATCCAGAATAAATTTGGCAGTATTCATCACATTGACCTGTACCATAGCTTTGTTTTAATGCATCAGGTCATATGATCAATTGTAACTATGATATATTGTATTCCTCCAGTGCTTGTACTTAGAGGTCCCATGACATTGATTGATACTGTATGCCAGGTGAATCCTGGTTGCACTAACTAATATCCAGCCACATTTTTGTGTGGCTTGTGGAGCTGACACTCCACACAACAAAAAGAAATCTGCCATATCCTAGTTTAATGATTTCCAATAGTAATATTGATTAATGCTCTAGCGTTTTCTTGAGGCCACCATGACTGACAGCTTTGTAAGTGGTGCGAATTATTTCCATTCATTTGGATGGTTTTGGGGACAGAAGCCTTTATCATTCAATAATAGAATAACTGTCCATTCTTTTATTCTGTTCCCTCCATAGCTTTTCATAATGCTGTTTGAACTTCTGGTGGCTCATCCTCCAACTCTCCTTTCACCATTTGTTTGAATATATCATCAGCACAATCCTGTACTGCAAGAATGGCCGTCAGTCTGGATAATCCATCAGCATTTTGGTTTTTATTCCTGGTGCAATGTTCAATTTCATAGCCATATGCCTGCAATTTCAAGGCCCATCGTGCTAGTCACCCATCAGGTTCTTTTAAGTTATGCAATCAATGGAGAGATGCATGATCAGTTACAACCTTGAAATGCATCCCATGAATATAAAAATGAAATTACTTGCAAGCGTAGATAACTGCAAAGAATTCATGCTCAGTGACTGTATAATTCCTTTTGGCCTTGGTTAAGGTAGGCTGACATATGCCACTGGGTGTTCTTCAACTTGTTCATCCACTAGACTAAATAAGGCACCTATCACCATGAGTGATGGATCTGATTTTATAATAAATGGTTGGTCAAAATTTGAATATTTGAGTATTGGGCTAGTCATCAAGTATTGCCATAATTTGTCAAATTCTCCTTGGGCTATTTCATTACATTAAACCCTTTTTTTAGATCCTTAAGCCGATGGAATAATGGATCCACTATTTTTGCAAAGCCCTTAATAAAATGGCAATAATAACTGACCATTCCTAAAAAGACTTTATATCATGAACACTTTTTGGCAATGACATCCGCTCAATAGCATTGATTTCTTGTGCTTGAGTTTGTAATCCATCCGTGTTTATAACAAAACCCAAATATTCTAGTTGCTCCTTAAAGAAGTGATACTTTTGAGGCTTGATTTTAAGATTGGCGGCAGCTAATTTCTTGAATACTTCCTCTAAGTGTTGTAAGTGCTTGGTGAAAGTTTGACTAAATACATTGATGTCATCTAGATAGACTAGAACACAGGACAATTTGAGGTCACATAAGATGGTATCCATAGGCTGCTGAAAAGTTGCGGGGGCATTACATAAGCCTTGGGGCATCTGCGTAGGTTAGTAAAGCCCTTGTGCCATTATAATGGCACACTTCTACTGGTTCTCAGGTGACATATCATTATGGCAATACCCTGAGATGAGAGCCGTCACCAAAAAGAATTTAGCCCCGCCAAACTGATCCAAAACATCATCAATTTGTGGCAAGGGTTATGAGTCTTTTTTTGTGATTTTATTAAGATAGCGATAGTTGATTACAATCCAATTCAACCCATCCTTTTTTAATGATTAGTATTTGACTAGCCCATGGGCTGGATGATGGCACAAGCAATCTGTGCTCCAACAACTTTTCTATTTATTTGGCAACTACTACCTCAGCTGCTTGGGACCTTTGAATAGGTCTCTTTCTAATCAGGGCAGCTTCCCCAGTGTCAATTTGATGGTGTACATTTGCCGCGCACCCAAGATCATGGTTGTTTTGGGAAAACATAGTTCAATATCATTTGAATAAAGCCAATACTTCATTTTGTTGATCTTTGGTTAATCCTGATAATTGTTTTCATGTGATTAATGTTTGAATGCATCCAGCTAAATCTGGTAAACCTATTTCATTTAAATCCCCAAATTTGTGGAAGAAATAAGCTCTGTTATAGGGATTAACTGGGTGAATCTAACTACTAATATTCTTTGATTATCATTGGTGTTTTTCCCAGATTATCTAATAGAATACAAATTTCCCATGACCAGTAATTAGGATCCCTGGAGCTACCCAAGGTTCGATTCTAGATCCTTGCCAGGGTGCCTCAATTTCTATATATAATTGCTCAGGATTTTCAGAGTCAGTCCAGTATTAACCATTGTTTGCATCCCAGGAAGTAGGATTAATTCCTTTTTTACTCAGATTAAAATCCCTTGGTTTTCATTCACGCATTTTGGTAAAGGGTAGATCTTTTCCCAACTACTTTAAAACTGTCACAGATGTGGCTAAGGAAAACTAGACTGGGCTCCCAGTTAGGGTGCGCAAGCACCCAGTGGAGGGCCCAGAATGCCAGAGGCATAGTGGTATGAGAGACTAAGATAAGTGGGTATCTACAGGACATGTGAGGGAAGCAAACGTTCAATAAGATACCAAAGGCCCCCAAGGCAAACCAAATGGTTGCATTGGGGCAACCGCGAGTCATATGGGGGCAACCCCCACAGGTGGGGGAGGCAGGGAGAATGATGACTCCTCCAGGAATTGTGGTTGCTGCCTTCAGAACTCGAAGGAGAGGCCTGCACACCAGCAGGAGGCAGCCCAGAGACCACCACGTTGTTGGGAATGTGGGTAGAATTGGAGGAAACCCCATAGGAGGGGCTGGAACTGAATTTCCCCAAGTGGGGACACTCTAAGTTCTGCTGGTGAGCTGGACCCACAGTGGCAGGGGCGGCGAATGGAGCCAAACCCATGCGTGGTGGCCCCAGGATGACTTGAGACCGCTCCCCCTGGGGAGCAGACACAGCGGATCTAATGTCTAAATAAATGGAAGGGCCTCCATTTAATGGATGTAAAGGAATGAACGGAACAGTGGGCTCGCCTTTGGGGATGGGCCAGATTACCACATCAACAATCCGCTGCCATGTAGCGGGATTGAGTGACTGGATAATCCAGTCTGCAAACATTGGGAAAAGGATCTGGGCAACAGCACGCTTCATCGGATCAAATGATGTAATTGTGTTTAAATCTGTGTTAAAAGTGGCCGATACTGTGGCAAACTAAGCGGATACACGGATTTTTAATTTGACAAGGCTAAAAAGAATGAGCTGACAACTGCCCTTGGTGAGGCCAGTTGCCTTTTAAATGGTTTGATAGGCATAGGGAGGAGTCAGGGGATTGGTTGTTCAGGGAATGGGGAGGGATTCCAGGTGGGTAACTTGGAGGGGGATGAAAGGCAGCTCCCAATTTGGCAGAAGCTAAGAAAATTTTTGCAACTTTTTCCAACTTCTTGTGACCAAGCCAAATTGATGTTGCTGATACAGGTCCTGATGACTTGACTAGGCCAATTCGCATGGCATGGGCATTTCAGATTTGTCTCAGAAGGCAGGGGTCTATGAATAGGGTTTGTTGTGATTTAGTCTGATCCCACAATTGGTTGGCTCTCACGATCTGAACCTCCTGGGACTGCCTCAGAACGCCAGGCCTGATATTCTGAGCTGTCTGCACCCAGGTTCTCAATCTGAGCCAAGTTCCAATCTGGCTCCTGAACCCAGCCGGCCCAAACTGGCCCCCATTCAAGATATTACTGGCCAGGCTCTAGCACTGGGAATTGTAATTTTACCAATTTTTCCCCATGACTGGCCTGGGGAGTGGGTGGCCTCTGTGCCCCCTCCAAGCCCCCTAATGTGAACCACCTCCCTGCAGACCCCCTCTATCAATCCTACCAGGATTGAAGAGGAGGGAAGGGGTGGGAGTGGGGTGGCTTTGGGGAGAAAAACTGTCCCTGAGCGCTCATCTATCAATTGGGCGAGGTCACCCAGTTGTGACAGAGGGTCTACAGGAGCCTTGGGGCCCCTATTCATCCAGAAAGGGTGCTTACCCTATCCAACTTCAAGGGATGGTCCCCAAGACTTACACTACTCTTCCCTTTTTCAACAAGGAGGATTCCACCCATGGGGGCATGGACCAAGGAATAGTTCTTGTGGCGCTCTGGTAACTTTATGGCCAGGATGGCCGCGATTTTCTGGAATGGGTGGGGTTCAGTCAGGTGAGAGGTGTGAAATATGTCAATCAGGTCTTTGCAGTTCATACAATCGCATGCGTTCACCCAGCTGTTTTCATATGAGGGGTAATTTTTCTAGGCGACCAAATACTGGATGGTCTGACAGGACCAACGGGAAGCTATGATGGCCTCCACCTCCAATTACTAGGGTTCCCCAATGACAATTGTCTCAGGGGACATTGGCCTATCCCCCTTAAAAGGGGTCAGAAGGGAGGTGTGGAAGACATTGTGCTGATTCCAGCGCATGGGCAGTCTCAGGCTGTAGGCTCCATTGCCTAAATCCTTCTCAACCTCAAAAGGTCCTGAGTGCTTGTCTGAGAGCTTGTGGGTGGGGGCCTTCATGGGAAGGTTGTGGGTATCCAACATGACCAGGGAACCAACCATGATCTCATGGCCTGGAAGGCGCTTCTGACCAGTGTGGGAAACCAGCTGTTTTTCTCTTGCTGGTGCTATATGCCGGCTGGTTTCCACAATTGTTTTTATAATAAATATAAATTTAAAATGAAGCGCTAATAAAAATGGTTTCTATGATTTTTACTATGGGCGCAATACAGGGAAAGTGATGCTCCTCAACCTCCGACTATCCAGTATTTAAAGTAACTTCAAAGGTCAAGGGGGAATTTGGGAGTATGTTCAGAATATCCTGCATGAGTCTGAATTAGATTATATGCAGGAATAGCATATCATAGTCTGGAAACTCACATCAGGGCAGTGGAATGAATGAAGCGGAATTCTTATTGGTTCAAACATACCCATGAGGTAACGTTTTTATAAATTTAAGCCAATCACCACCTGAGAATTTTTTTGCACCTTGGGGGACCCCCGCCAAGCCTATAAAAGGGGAGGGTCCCCATGCAGGTGCGTTGAAGGACTTTGTGGGGTCAGGGGTGTGCCTTTTGATGGTAACTCCCAAAGTCTGTAGTGAGGTTGGAGAAATCTGACCAGCTGATTTCACTAGTGCCCGTACAGGTTTTGAACTGGTGTTTCCCCAATTAACGGGGTTCCACCAAGGAGGCCAGGGACTTTTGGACAATTCTATCAACTTTGGCATTTTTACTGTAATTAACTGAACTCTTAGCAACATCAGAATATTAAAAATGGCTGACATTTCCCTTTTTTGGCAGAACTCGCCCTACAGCATTCTGATTTCTAGTCTGCAAAGGTAAATGTCCAACAATCAGCAAACCTCTTATAGTCCTCGATGGACTTTGTCAAGTGTTTGTGGACCAGGTTATGTATCTCGTGGAGAGAGCTAACGTGATCCTTAGCAGCTGGAACTGCTGTGGAGAGTCAGGGACCAATCTGGAATGAGGGTTATACCCCAAGGTGGCCTCAAAGGGAGAAAAGTTGGTGGAGGAATGGAGGGAGTTGTATGCAAACTGTGCTAGCGGCAAATCCTTAGCCCAGGTGTCTTGTGCGGCCATCACATAACACCGCAAGTACTGCTCCAGTCCCTGATTTACCCGCTCAGTCTGCCAATTGAGCTGGGGGTGATAGGCTGTGGATCGACAGGGCTTGATGTGGAGGAGAGTCAACAGCTCTTCCAAGAACTGGGCCGTGAACTAAGGTCCCCTGTCACTTACTATCTCCTGGGGGATACTGAACATGGCAAAGACATGATTGAAAAATAAATTCGCGGTCTCCCTACATTGATAGAAGAGAGGTAGGGGATGAAGAGTGCCAACTTGGTAAACAAATCCATGACTACCATTATGGCATTGGAATCACAGGAGGGTGGGAGCTCCATGACGAAATTGTCATGAAAATGGCAGAAGAAGTTTAGACTGGCCTGCCAGTCAGGATGTTTAAGCACCCAAAAAGCAAGCCAGAATGCCAGAGGCATTGCTGACCAAATGACTTGATATGGAGCTGGGCATTGGGAAATGACGAATTGTTGGTGCAGCAACATGGTGAGAATGATTCCAATGATGAACCACACTGAACCTACTCCTGACCCAAAGGGTCTTGATGCAGGGGGTGGAATCACTGAGATAGTCTCAATGAGTTCCTCAGCATATGGAGCCATTTCAACTGGGGTGGCAAGAAGATAGACTCTCTCTTGCAATTGGTGGATTTATGGCCACAAAATCTCCATGTATTGCTGATGGAAGTTAATGATAATGGGGTTGTAGAGCCAAAAATATCAGACTCGCTGGACCCAATTAATGACAGAGGGGGCCATTGTGACCAAGAGTACTGGTAGAGCCCATCTGGTATGCAGACCAACAGGCCACCAGGGAAATGCCATCAGGGATGCGGTTGGAAGAAAAAATAAAAAATTGTTGAGTTTTTTTTTGGTAAAAATTTTTATTGAAGGAAAAGGAAGAAAATTGACCAACAGTTTTCTCAGTGCTATGCAACTGATTAAATAGTGGTCAATTGGGGTAGTGACAAGCTGGGATTGGGTCCCACAATTTCGACCTAACTGGCAAATTTTTTGGAAATGGACGGGTTTGTTCCTTGATAAAACTGACATTGCAAAATTTGGCGGTGGGCCAAGTCACTGTCAGTTTGACCTCAAACATCCAAACCAGGGCTCAGTTATGTTTCTAACAGTTGGCATGACAGCATTTGGCCTGACAAGCAATGGGAATCCCCCAAGGCCACCCCACATAGGGGTAGTCCATTTGGTTGGGAACAGGTTTAGACACCCAACCCGCCCACACTCAGTTGCTAAACTGTCCGTTCAGTCAATAGCATCACATTGGCTGCAATGCCAAATTGCCAACAGAGGGCTTTGAACCCTCATTGACGGCACCCAATGTTAGTTCTACCAGATTATTGATCAAATTGTAACCGTCAGGCAATCCAGCTGATACCTCAGTCTTCATGCCTTTCCAGCCATTTGAGATTTGGGGATTGTCCAGATTGCCACTTGAATTAGGCCTGACCAATTTCAAATTGACAATCTCAGTGCAGATTTTGCTAATTCCCCGCAACAGTTCTGCTGAGGTGAGTGTGGGTACTGGGGGAAGGATCTGAAGTGGAAGAGCTGTTACCCATTGCTCATCTACTACGTTAGCAAGATCGCCCTGAGTAATGAGGGATACCGCCATCCTTTTTGGTGTCTTTTTATTTGGAAACAGGAAGATGGCCTAATCAAGAGCCAAGGGACGTTCCCCAGGACTTACAGAAATCCATGGAGACTGAGGTCCACGGTCCCTCAGCCTGCTGCAAGGGGTGCAACAATCCCTTTTTCCCAAAATGATCTGACTTCGCCTGGGTGCAGGTGACACAATGAGAGATCCAATTGGGAATATTTATGAGGACCCAGGCCAATTATAGGTTCTATTGAAGAGATCAGCACACTTTTTAGTCCTGGGGTGGTTGACGGTCTGGGGAACGTGATGTTCCTCAATGACTCGACTGCATAAGGAAGGAGGAACCCAAACCCAACCATGGAACCAGATTGTCTCATCCCTTAAGGTATATGGGGTTTTCTTGCGATGCATGGACTTCAAGTCAGCCAGAAGCTCGATTCCTTCTGGGCAGCAGGTTTAGGAGGCAAAGACATGTGGGAGGAGTGGAGTGGCTGGGTCTACATCAACGAAGGACACAACAAGAGGAGCCAATGTGAGGATTAGAGAGGGAGGCACCACCATCATAAGGTCCAAGGGGTCCTCCTCCCCATAAGGAAACAGGGCGGGGTTGCAGCTGAGCATGTCCAGCAAAACTTTCAGTGGGCCTTTGATGAATTCGTACTTGAACTAGAACTCACAGAGATCTTGATATGTGCGGGTCTGCCAGTGACCTAACTTATGAGGTTTATAGTAATAAAGCAGGGCCTTATGGTCCATCCAAATGGTAACCTTGTGCAGGGCGCCCTGCAGGAGATATTGCCAGTGGGTGAGTGACCGCGCCACCGCTGCTAGCTCCTTATCATATATTGGCCAGGCCTGCTCAGTTGTGGTAAACTTCTGAGAGCAATAGTCCATCAGGTGCTCAACTCCCTCGTGCTCCTGCAGCAGCACAGCACCCACAGCCACTGACGAGGCATCACAGGCTGCTATGAAAGGCTGGGACGTGTCAGCATGTCACAGGACAGGGGCTGTGACAAACACCTCCTTGATACCCTCAAACACCTGCTGGCACTCGGGGACCATATAAAGGGGACGTTATTGCTAGTGAGGGGATGCAATGGGGCTGCCAGTTGCACGAGAGCTGAGGAAAACTTTCTTAAAAAGGTGATGGTACCCAGAAAGCTAAGAAGCTGCTTTTGAGTGGTTGGGGTAGCCCAAGACTGAATGGCCTCCAACTTGCTGGGGGGGACGGAATACCCATCCTTCAAGACAAGGTTCCCTAGGAAGGTAACCTCTTCCCTGAAGAACTCACACTTGGAGGGCTTCATGAATAGCCCTGCCTTGTGAATGGCTGCCACAACCACTTCAAGGTACCTGACGTGTTGTTTGGGGGTGGGGGAATGGACCAGGATGTCGTCAATATAGGCCACCACACAAGAGAATCGCAAGTCCCCCAGCACATTGTCAGTCAGGCATTGGAAGGTGGCCAACGCATTCTTCAAGCCAAAATGGCATCACCCTAAACTGGAAAAGGCCCCGGTGAATGCGAATTGCTGTGAGCCACTCCTGTCCCCTCGCCTCCCTCACCTAATTGAAGGCATTCACCAAATCCAACTTTGAAAAGACACGAGACTTGGCGATGGCCTGTGCTATGCTCTGCTCTAAGGGCAAAGGGTATGGGTCCAGAACGGTGATGTTGTTGTGTCTGTAGTCAACAAAGGGGCGCAGGGACCCATCTGCTTTCCTGGCGAAGACCACAGGGGATGCGATTGGAGACATCTTCTTGATGAGACACCCCTTCTCTAACATATTGTCCAACCAACTGCCAAGAGCCCTATCTTCTTCCTCCATATAGGGTTAAAGGGGGCAGTTGATCTTGACCAGGTTGACCGTCAAGTGGAACATCAAGTCATACTCAGAGTGGGATGGGAGCTTGGTTGCCAGGGACATGCCGAAGATGGCTCTGTATGGAGCTAAGCATGAGGGAAAATATGGAGGAAGGTCAGCTAGACTGGGATCCAGTGGGGCGATGGAACCGAAGGGATGTACCCTGGGAAAGGGTTTTCAACAAGGGAATCTCACCACTCAACTTGAGGTTTTTAAACAGCAAAGAGTTGGTATAAGATTGATATGAACTTGTTGGCGGCGCCACCAGCCCACCCCCAAGATTACAGGATAAAGCAAATCCTGTACTGCTAAGAAATGGTCAGTGAAACCAAAGTTGTGAATCAAGAAGTGCACTGGCCGTTGGACGCGATGGGACATCAAAGTCTCAGATGAGGCTCCCAGAACGAAGGAAGCTTCATCCATCACTAGATTCAATGACTGGGCCACAGCAAGGTCAACGAAGTTACTTGCCGCCCCGGTGTCCAGCAGTGCTTGCACCATGACTACCCCAGATTCTGAGGGAAAGGAAATTGGAAACAAGAAGTATGCTTGGTCCTCTTTATTGGGGTGAGCTAGCGAAAGGACACCTGAGGAGGGCCCATATCCCAGAATCAGAAGAGACTGGCCCAGATTTGCAGGGGTAGGGCGTGGATGATATGGGGTCTCCAACACCTCCTTGCTCCACATAGGTAAATTGGGGTGATATGCACCACCCCCTCACTCTCACCAGGGGGATACAGGTTCGCCCTGGGGAATGATTTCATACCACTGAGTAACCTCCACCCCCTGGGGGACGATCTCATCACCCTGAACAGACTCTGAGCACCGGGGACCCAACGATTCCACCTCCTGTTCTGAGCTAGGGGCCGGCAGTATCATCAGCAGGGACTCCCTTTTGGGGAAGTCCATCAAGGATGCTCCTGGGGAACACAAGGCAGCTAATCCAGGGGGGACGCTTCCCCTGGTTGTGCCTATTGGCAGGAGGAGGCGCAGACGAGGTGCCTCAGGAGTGGCGACAGGACAGGCGGTATTGTGTTAGGGCCTGGCCTCAATTGCCCAAGCCACAGAAAATGTGACCTCTAAAGATCCAGGGAGGGGATCCCAAGAGGTATGGGCTGCTGCACTGGGATCCAGGGCCGCGTGGAATGCGGAGACTGCAATCTTGACCAGAATGGGGAACATGGGAGCCAGGACCACAAAGGCCTTTATCAAGGAGGCCAGGTCCGTGGCTGCCTGTCCCAACGTAAACAAGCGGAGGAGGCGCACTGGTCTTAACTCAGGGGCCTGGACCGCTGAGGTAACCAATGCCAACAAGGGGGTGGGGTTTCCCGGCTTGGCATCAAAGCAGAGCACTCCCCTGACCCAATGGCGGGCATACCCATCAAAAGCGTCCAGGAGGGCCACATTCTGCTGTGCATCAGAGGGAAGTGGAGACTTCCCCACATCAGCAGTGAGCCGCACCTGGATCTTGGCAAGGACGCCCAGGACTTGATCTGCCACCTCATCAGAGGGGACAGGGGGAACCACCAACCCTGTTGCATTTGCTGAAGGGGTAACACTCTCCGTTGGTGCTTGGCAGGCCAGGGACCAGTTCAACTGATCCTGGCAGCAAGCATGGATGAACGAGGCTATTGCCCAGCAGGAGAAGGCCAGGTCACAAAGGGAAAGCACACTCAAAGTGAGGGCATAGGCCAGCGCATCGCCCACCCCAGCGAGGAGGGCGGAGAAGGCCAAAACTAGGGGTCAGTTCATTATGTCATGGATGCAGTTAAGGAAAACTAGACTGGGCTCCCAGTCAGGGTGCGCAAGCACCCAGTGGAGGGCCCAGAATGCCAGAGGCATAGTGGTCTGAGCGACTAAGATAAGTGGGTATCTACAGGACATGTGAGGGAAGCAAACGTTCAATAAGATACCAAAGGCCCCCAAGGAAAACCAGATGGTTGCGTTGGGGGCAACCACGAGTCTTATGGGGCAACCCCCACAGGTGGGGGAGGCAGGGAGGATGATGACTCCTCCAGGAATTGTAGTTGCTGCCTTCAGAACTCGAAGGAGAGGCCTGCACACCAGCAGGAGGCGGCCCAGAGACCACCACATTGTTGGGAATGTGGGTAGAATTGGAGGAAACCCCATAGGAGGGGCTGGAACTGAGTTTCCCCAAGTGGGGACACTCTAAGTTCTGCTGGTGAGCTGGACCCACAGTGGCAGGGGCGGCGAACGGAGCCAAACCCATGTGTGGTGGCCCCAGGATGACTTGAGACCGCTCCCCCTGGGGAGCAGACACAGCGGATCTAATGTCTAAATAAATGGAAGGGCCTCCATTTAATGGATGTGAAGGAATGAATGGAACAGTGGGCTCGCCTTTGGGGGTGGGCTGAATTACTGCATCAACAATATGCTGCCGCATGGCGGGATTGAGTGACTGGATAATCCAGTCTGCGAACATTGGGAAAAGGATCTGGGCAACGGTGCACTTCATCAGATTGAACGACGTTTTTGTGTTTAAATCTGTGTTAAAAGTGGGAGGAGTCCATGGCAAACTAAGCAGATACACGGATTTCTAATTTGACAAGGCTAAAAAGAATGAACTGACAACTGCCCTCAGTGGGACCAGTTGCCTTTTAAACGGTTCAATAGGCATAGGGAGGAGTTGGGGATCGGTTGTTCAGGGAATGGGGAGGGAATCCAGGTGGCTAACTTGGAGGGGGGCGAAAGGCGGCTTCTGATTCAGCAGAAGCTTAGAAAATTTTGCAACTTTTTCCAACTTCTTGCAACCAATCCAAATTGATGCTGCAGATCCAGGTACCAATGACTTGATTCGGCCAATTCACACAGCTTGGGAATTTCAGATTTGTCTCATAAAGCAGGGGTCCATAGATAGGGTTCATTGCAATTGGTCCAATCCCACAATTGGGTGGCTCGCATGATCTGAACCTCCTGGGACTGCCAAGAACTTCAGGCCTGATAATCTGAGCTGTTTGTACCCAGGTTCTTAATCTGAGTTGTGTTCCGATCTGGTTCTTGAACCCAGCTGGCCCAAACTGGCCCCCCAGTATGGAAATTACAGGCTGGGCTCTGGCACTGTGAATTGCAATTTTCCCAATTTTTACATGACTGGCCTGGGGAGTGGGTGGCCTCTGTGCCCCCTCCAAGCCCCCTAATGTGAACTACCTCCATGCAGACCCCCTCTATCAATCCTACCAGGATTAAAGAGGAGGGAAGGGGTGGGACTGGGGTGGCTTTGGGGAGAAAAGCTGTCACCAAGCACTTGTCTATCATGTGGGAGAGGTCACCCAGCTGTGACAGAGGGTCCACAGGAGCCTTGGGGCCCCTCTTCATCTGGAAAGGGTGCTGAACCCTATCCAGCTTCAAGGGCTGGTCCCCAAGACTTACAATAACCAACAGGAAGGATTTCATCCTTATATATCACATTTATAAAATTATTTCTCCGAGTGAGGGGGGCAAAATTCTTCCAATGATAAATCAATGGTAGCGTCTTGCCCAAGATTGTCATATTATTCACCTCAAAATCACACTTTACTCCATACTTCTGCATGAAGTCAGTGCCAATGAGAATATTGTAATTTTGATTAGGTAGAACAGTTGCTGGCTCAGACACAACTAGAGATAAAAATGAAGAGATAAGGCACTATAAGCCCCACAGGAGGTAGTAGGGTTGAACCCAGCAATACCATACTGTTTTTGATGTGCTATATACAGTGAAATCTTTATACGTTTTACCAATTTGGTATTTATGATATTGATTGGTGCACCACTATCAATAATAGCCCTTACTTCTACTTGGTTAACCAAATTGTCAGCATAAGTACACTCATAATAGTGGGAAATGTTTACTGAATGTATAGCGGCACCAGTGCTGAATCCAGAGTGTGAATAATTTGGGCTGATATCAGGAAATTAATCCTTGATGGTAGCAATAGGAATTGAAACGTTAACGTCTTCTAACTTTGTCTTTAGCAATTCGTCTTGGTTGCCAGTGTTTCAGGCCTTTTCCAACAGTTGACGAGCGTAGGGTCAGGCAACTTCTGATATAATTTCAGAATTAATTGCATTTGCTTTTGATCGAGTTATAGCGTGGATATTTGGACCTGTGCTCTGATGGGGAGAATCATGAACAGGTTTATATACGAACAGGTCAGAGGTATCAATTTTGTCAAACTTGTCTGGGGGACTGGGCAATTTGTAGATCTAGATCGTTCCTCATCTAGATCACAGGGACTTTTTCTGACTTCTCATAGGTATTGTCTTCTTAAGCAAAGTTCACCTGATTTTTTGGTTTCTTAGTCCAGCACTGGGAAGCATAGTGTCCAGTATTTACGCATCTGTTACAAGTAATGCATAGGGCATAACTAGGCCATTTTGGACCATCAGGTTTTTCCCCATTTGATTGGGGAAATCCTTTTGGGCTTGGATTTTTTTACAAAATTTAAATTAAAAGGCTGTTGTTGTTTTACACTTTAATTTGGTGCATCAAAAGTGGAAGCCAATTCTTTCAGGTGCTCCACCATTTGAGAAGTAGTGTTACTACTGGTGAAGGTTGACAACATGAGTTGGTGTAAATCCTGATAGGGCAGAGTGCTGCCTTCATGGTGATGTGAGCATCAAAATCACTCAGGCTATTACTCCAGTCAGGATTTGCACTTCTTCATAAAAACGGTTGGCAAATTCTCCTAAGGTTTCATCTTTTTTTATTATATTCCCATGAACTCCTGCTTTCAGTAAGCCATTCGTTCAGGGCTTCTGAATACCTTCATAATTGCATTTTTTGCCTCATTATAGGACCAATTTCACCTCGCAAATGGGGTAATACCAAGTTTAGACAAGTGGTGTCTAAACAATTGATAACAGTGACAGCTTTTTGGATCACTGCAACCAAACATAGTCATTTCAAACAATCTGAAGAAAGCCAGGGCATTATCCCGATGAAAGGGTGGCAATTTGGGGTGGGCCAAAGTTCCTCACTTTCCACATGCTCAGTTGTAGGACGAGTAGTGCATCTAGCCATTCTAGTGCTAGTTGGTGTGTTGTTGGGGATCATAGCTGAGATGGCGGCATAGGCACTTAGCATATTTTGAGTAGGCTGAATGCTCCCTATATTGCTTTCATCTTTGTATAGGTCCTGATCCACAATCTCCATTGCCACATGAATAGAAGTACACCGATGTTTTTCCCATTCTTGTACTTGTTTCTAGAGCTGGCTATGTTTTCCCATAATATCCGACTTTTTCCAGCCTTGGCTTGAAGTGCTACTTTGAGCAGGAGTAGCTCCTATCTCCACTTTGGAATATTGTTGCTCTAACCCAGATGTTTTTCTGAAAAATTCATTATTAACTTCTATGACAAGGTTGACATCTTCTTCCACCTTTTAAACACGATTCTTCATTTAGGATAAATTGGCCTGAGCTGCCAACATTAGAGTGGTCTAATTCACACTCTCCAGCTCAAACCATAACTGCTGAATCTCTCCCCGCACAGATGACATGGTGGTACTTCTTGACAAGACTCAACTACACCCCCTGTAGTGAGCACCAAGTGTAAACTTTTGGGTAAGTTTACTGCACAGGTTGGTTGTGAAATAATATTACAAACACTAGTTGTATGATGACAACTAGTAGGTTGAGTCTTCAAAATAGGTGGCAACAAATCCACTCTGGTGATTGTAATTGAGAAAAACAACTAGGGACCTTTTTTTCCCTTCAATCTTCAATTTAGAAGTAAAAATAAATATATTCAGTTGAATTCTGCTTTTTATTAGAAAACGCTAGGGGTTTTTATAGGCAGAAGGCGGACAACTTTTCATATATTTCTCTAAAAATCAACTGATAAGTCCCTCCAAAACTTCTAACCCTTGAGATTAACTTCAGATGGTAGCAAATATCTTCATCTTAATTAATCCCCAGCAGTATAGCCTTTTATGGATTGGCAACCACCCCATGTCTTAGGAACTGTATGAAGATGGTCTGGAGGACATGTTACCTGATTACTACTAGCTACTGACAAAACAAGCATTAAAACGCTTCAGTAGCTTCATTAAAATGACCCTAAACGTTCAGAGCCTTTGCTGTAATGATTCATTATAGCAATATGACTATAGACAATCAGGCCCTCATTGAATTGCCTAATTAACATTGTCAGGCATGATGCCCAACGAAATATCAATCAAAACAATTATCATATTATGTCCTTTTATAAATTCCAACTACTAATTTAGTCAGGGATGATCATTGACAAAATAGTAATCAGATATCATCATTGGATTAGGTCCTTTTGTTAATTACGACTAATAATTTAGTTGGGGATTATCCCTGATGAAATATTAATCAAAACCAACTGTCAAATTATATCCTTTGATATTTATGACCAATAATTTAGTCAGCAACCATTGCCAAACAATCAGTTGCTTTAACGAACATCAATTTTTTAATTGGCAAGTGAGATGGATAATGTGGTCAACCAAATTTCCAACAGGCATGCAAATCTTCAATTGGGAAGACCTCTCCCCCTAAAATATGCCCAAATCATTTGCTTATGTGTCAGAGATGACCCCCAAAGCCACTCCTATGGTTACTCGAGTTGTTGGGCAAGAATTGTCTATAATTGGAGCGAACAAGGAATTTTTAAAATACATTGAAGCTGCCCACCTTTCACATAGATAACGCCAGCGTTTTTCCAACTCTTTGAGATGGCCATGTTTGGTTATGAGGGCTGTCAGAAAGAGGTGACTGTAATAAACTGTCTTAGCCCTGATTGCCAGAATCTGGTGCTACCCCACCTTAATGGGGACAACTGGTCATACGCTAAAGCAAAAGCAGCAATTATGTTGGAGTTTAGAATTCTTATTCAGATGGAAAATTGAAAACAAAAAATACGTGTATACAATTCTGCAAGAATGAAACCCTAAATAGTTTTGCTGATTGTTTTTACCAAGAAACCCAGATCTTGGAGTGGGCAAAAGTGCTTTCTGACTTAGATGTACGCTTAGCCATGCAGGCGGCACTTCAGCCCTACCGCAAATTGCATCATATTATGAAAGCAGCACTAGCAACTGAAATAATGACCTCACAGATGGTGGACCATAAGAAGATGTTGAGAGCAACATTTGATGTTGCCCAATTAATTTTATGATGAAATGACAACTGAGGACAATCAAACTATGGTAAAATTAGAAGAAAAAAATCCATTAAGCATTTTAAAAATTCACTAATTGGCAGAATCAAGTCATAATGAGAAAAAACCCTAGTAATCCAAGTGGAGAGATAAATCAACTAGCCACTATTAGAAAAATGGAGTGACAGAACAATTTGCTTTACAAAATTTGGAGAAGAAATTATGACAATTTGTGAATGTTGTGATTTCTCAAGAGGAGGATAAAACTGCCCAAAAATCTGGGAAAAGTCCGTGCAATTTAATTGTGGAACTATCTAGTACTGCAAGAGAACCTGTATAACTGATATCTACTTGAAATAAAGTCGTCATCAGGACCAGCTTGGGTTGCAACTGGGCCCACCGTGAGAAGTCCCAAGGAATTAGATTAGATCAAAATGAAAGGCAAATTAATCCAAGAAATAGTAGATGAAGTCAATTTTTATTAAATTGAGTCAATTAATGAGAAAGGTAAGGAATGCAAAAAAATGATCAGATCTAGATGAATTTGTGAAAGAAAAATGTTACCAATTATTCTGTGCAAGTAATGGATCATTTACAGATCTATCAGCTGAATTAATCTAAATGGTCAAGTTGGCTGTTGGAATTTCATTCCTAGTTGATGTTAGCCTTGGCCAAGAAATAAGCTCAGTATTAACCTTGGGGTTGAGTAAATGATTAAGTTTGCTTAATTAGGATTTATGCTTACAAGGTTCAGAGTTGATATGATAATCTAATGACGAGTGGATTGTTATTATTGATATGAACTTATTACATGATGCATTTACCAATTGGATTACCTCATTGAGAATCGAATCATTGCTGAATTGATGAAACCATAAAAGCTTTAAATTGAAAAGTTGATTGATTGTCAAACTGAGACCACAATAGGATGTGAGCAGGAGTGAAGCAAATCCATTAAAGGTTAAATTGATCCACATCAAGAGGCTGCCTCACATGTGATATATAAACCATATCCAATGAATGTAATCAATTACCCATAAGCTGACAAATGCCACATAATAAAGGAGTGAAGCAAATCCATCTAAGGTTAAATTGATTACATCCAGAGGCTGCCTCACATGTGATATATAAACTATATCTAATGTATCCTTTTGTAAACCAACTGACACTGATGCTGCCTCAAGTAGTTCATAACCTTCACATCCCTACTCCCCATAATATTCCTCATGATAATTATACACCAGTATGATCACAATATTCATATTTTGGCCACCCTATTTAAGGTCTGGATTTTTATTCTAATAAATTACCTTCCTTTACCTACCTTTATTAAGTTTTTAGTTAACAGCGGTTAGCTTAGCTTATAGAGGTGGGACTCAAGATCCCCAGTTAATAGGTGCTGGGTTAAAACATCTGGAGTGGTCAACACAACCAACTTCCAACCTTGAACTAGATGGAAACCCCGTGGGAACCTAAGAAACTAGTAACAACAATGATGAACTGGTAATATTGAAGGGAAAAACCCTGAGGGAATCAATAGAGGCCGCTGAACCACTTTTGTTGGACAAGTTCTAAAGAGGAACTCTGAGCCATAGTGAGCGGTAAGCCTCATAAGGAGAAGTTGTTTGTCTGCTGGGTTGGTGGGTTGCCCTGCGAATTTTTAAGAAAAGGTCGCCAATGATTGTGAAAAATCAAGGGCCAGCAGTCCTCATACTGTTTGGCCTGGCACACTAATGGAGACATCTATTATTGAGAATTAAAATTCTCAACATTGGCAAATAATGTGGAGGAATAGGATCAGATCCTGATGAATTTGGATAGAGAAAGCTGTATCAAGTTAACATGTGTGATTAAGGGGTTATGTACAGTTCTATTTGCAGAGTTAATCTGAATGTTTGAGTCAACAAATAATGATGGATAAAAATAAAAAAGGAAAAATGAGTTGGACGCCTATGGATGGGACCGTTCAAAATTAAGACCAAGTCAGTGAATGATGCCTATATGATCAAGAATATTGAATATGGTCACATAGTCAATAGAGTCCACATGAAATACTTAAAGTATTGGAATTAAGGGAAAAATAATAATAAAAAATAAAAAGATAAAAAAAGATTCATATAAAATATAAAAACTTAGAAATTTATTAAAAATTGATTTTATTCTTTGAGCAGTGATGCATCTAGTGATATTACCACCAACTGAGCATAGAGGAAGGGAAAGGAAATAACAGGCATGAGTCATGAGCAATTGGCATTATCAGGACGGGCTGAAACTAGATCTGCCAGAATAGTCTTATCAACAAGATGTCAAAACCTGTCCTGGGGTTGTTACAGGTGGCAAGTTGCCATTCAGAATTAATCCTGGGTTAGTACAGGTTGACTATGGAGTCACAGAAACCCATCCTGGGGTTGGTACAGGTTGAATGGCAAGATGTCATTGGGACCCGTCCTGGGGTTTGTACAGGTGGACCAGTTTATCTTTTAGTGAGGATGTGAAGGTGGTACTGGTGCATCATAATGTTGCAGGAACAATGCTCAAGAAGAGGCAGCATCAGGTAGTAACCAAGGATAAGGATTTGCCAAAACTGAGAAGAGCATTTGGGAGTTGAGTGCAGGCAGAGCCAAACTCCGCTGAGGACACAGAGATATGATAAACCAAATAGAGCACAAGCTGAGGCGGCTTCTATCCTTGTGGGCTCTATCATCCGCTGGAATAACTGGTCAAGAGGGGGGATATGTTAGAATTTAAGTTAACCACATTATCCAACCTATTGACCAATTAGTGAAATTGATGATTAGTTATAATCATATATTCTTGTTGATGGTCGTTGACTTGAGAAATTATTTTCAGGAATCATCTTCAATATTAATGAGCATAATATTGATGAGGGAATAACACCTGGAAGTCAAATTATTGCAGTAAATCATCTAATATCTTGGCAGAGGTTGCTAACTGATAGGATTATCATCAGGGATCATCCACAATGATATTAAGCACAAATTTGATGAGGGAATAACACCCAATAATTTAAGTATTGGATATTGTTCAGAATGGAATGGATGTGGAGTCATTGGAAACTACCTAAGCGTTCTAACGTCAGAGGTAGAGGGTAGGATTATCATCAGACTCACAATCTGTTTTAAGTTCCTAACACCAATTGTTTGGTTGCCAAACAGCTGAGGATTCTGCTGCCTAAGAAAATCAAGTCAATAATACCTGATGAGATTCAGTGCTTAACACTTGAGGGTCAAAACAGCATAGGAGAACAAATAATTCCCATTGGACAGATGAAAAGTTGTGCGTCAATTTCTACTATAAACCCCTCAAATATTCCCTAATAAAATAGACTAAAACTTAATAAAATAAGTTGTTTTAAATTGGTTGTATAAATTTCTTCAAGAGAAGAGTGCAAGGATCAGAGATCCTTAGGTTGGTTATATCAAGTCTCCACTTGGCTCTGTGAAAAGTGAATAGTGAAATTTGTTCACTACCAGTACTAAAGTATCTTCAAGAAGAAACACCAGTTTAGCGTTGGATAATTCACTCAACGTGGCTTTTTGGCAATCAACTTTGATAATAGTCTTCATACTATTATTTTCCTAATTAATCAAATTTCAATCAAATCAAGCAAGTAATCAAAAAAATCTGAGCAGTTGAAGTCAGGGTGCAGAAGCGAGCAACCATCTAGTGGCCCAAATTTTAACAGCACTCACCAATAGAGTAAGCAAAAATATAGTTTGACATGTAATATCAGAACTAACAATTATATTAATAGTAGATGAAGTTAATTGACTTAAATCTAATTGTATGTATTTGATGTTAAAACCTGTGGCTTAATTGGGAGGTGTCCCCATTTTTATACTAAAAAAGGGGAGAAAGCCAGCAGCCATCCCTTTCACCATCATGGGCGACTTAGCCCATGTGGTGGATGAGAGGTGGGTGATGGAATATCTCATGATGATCATGTCATTTTCACCGTGCCAACCACCCAGGAGTTGGTCCATAAGATAAATGTGTGTATTGGGAAGCATTGGTGACCAGGGGCCATTGCCAGATGAGGTGTGGCAGAGATTCTTCCGCTCAAGAGACTATCTGTAGCAGTTTAATTTCTGCTGATAAATATAAATTGATATCTGGCAAAATACATAAATTAAGTCAGTTTCATGTTTAAAAATCCTTAACTAAAATTCCCTCATCCTGGCAATCACAAGCCTATTTATGATAGGTACAGGAACAATAAGAACCTACCCTACTCAATGGGACCAGCAACATGTGGACTTTATATGGGTGCACCTAGCAACCCACTGGACAAAGTGACGTTGATCCACCAAGTAAAATCACATCAGGAGGGAAAATTTGATGGCAAAATTTGAGCGTAAGTCAGCTGGCCAGGCTGAGATCGATCTAGCATCATAAAGATTTTAGGATGCCAATCCATTTTTATTAAATTGCAGAATTATTAAGACGCAAATGCAATTATTCCCATTCCCACATGTTCTTTGTGTGATTTTATAAGGCAGTGGGCCCAAACAGGTTCTATTGTCACTCTATTTTTTCTCATACATTAGTTTCAATAAAAAACCTTAGAAAATCAAAATTTAATTGAGAATATAATCAGTTTTCTAGACATTTAAGAACAATGATTGTCTTTTCAAAATTTCTGGCTAGCGCTTGCAGCTTCCCTATTACTTTCTTATCCCCAAATATTGATGGCTGTACTGAAGGTATTCTGGCTGGTGTTTTGGGTGGTAAAGCACGCTAAGTTCTAGGAATGTGTAATTATTATCAGTACGCTCCTTGACAAAGATAGTTACAGTTAAATTTGTAGGCCTCCTGAAGCATTTTACACCTCATTAATAGGATTTCTCCTATGTTAAGTATAAAAATATTAACATCTTCTGGTGGGTTACTTAACTAAGGTATCAGCGTATAATGCACAGGGATCAGGAACAATAGTACAACTGGAAAGCAATATGAGGGTTGGTGCCCCTCAGAACAAACTTAAAAAGTCAGCGATTTTTATAATAGAGGATTTCTTATTACACGGCAGAATTGCTTTGCCATTCTTCAATTGAAAATAACTATTTAACTCTCTCAAGACACACAGTCTTCTCAAATTAAGACACTAAGTATTATTCACTACTAATTTATACTCTTCCATTTATATCCCTATCTACAAGTATCAAGCTAGAAGATTATATGATTTTTATCTAACGCAAACTCAGGCTTTTTAGCTAATCACCCTATCAGCATAGGTTCTTGGAGTCCAGATTTTGCTTAGCTCTTACCCAAATTTCCAATCTATGGAAGGAACCAACAATTGATTTATTCATCAATTTCCATAAATTGATCAAGGACCTTATTAAAAATTTCCTTGTAATGCATAACTTGACTTGTAAAATCACTCTGATCACTTGGATGAAAACCCCCAGAGATTCAAATCCTTATAGATTATTTAATATAGCTCATTAGTAATTAATTAAAGTGGGTCCAAATGATTACTTTATTTATTTCTAAAACATGATTGTATTTCTGGCACTTCCCCACCAGTAACTGAGGAATAGATTCTTTCTAACAACTTTGTGGCCCAGTTGCACAATTGTCTTAAGAACGCATTGAGAAAAGCTCATATATAGGGACTAGTTCCTCAACCCAGGGAAAACTTTCAGAAACCCCAATTCCAAAATCACTAAGTTTGGTACTGATGAATTAGCCATCCAGAACTATAAATCTAGTCCCAACTAGCTTGGTCAGAAATCAAAAAATCTTAAAAATTTTGAAGCCCCTTTTATAGGATACAATGGGCATAAAATTCCTGATGACGGAGGCTTTTATATAAGCCCCTTGACTGCCACAATAGTTTAACATCTGGTCACCATGACGTTTGATAATACACAGATATAGATACTTGTATGAGTGACTATGCGCATGAATTTATAGATAACACTTTGGAGGGACCCCTTAATATCTTTGGGTTCAACTTTTAATGACAAATATATAAGTAAAATTACATCTGAAAAAGGCTACTTTTTCATGAAAAGCTGAGCAATGAGAAGAATACTAAAATGGGAAGCAAATTATTTTTGCAAACTCTATCAGTTGAGATGATCAAGGTATCTTCAGATGCAAGAGCCACAAAGATCATAGGAACAACAGGAGCCACAGTTGAGCTCAGAATAGCAGCCATGGATTTATAAGAAGGCCAGATATCAACATTGTAGTTTATATAAGGAACTTATAAGATCCAAGATATTAACGGAATTAGACGCCGCTGACCTTAAAATTAAGTTGCAATTCATAATTGCTTAGATATAGAGGTTGATTTACTAACATCAAGTATTACTTCATGCACCTCAAATCCCCAAACGCTATACATAATTTCCATATTCTATCACCAAAATAACTTTAAGCACAGAATCTGCCTTTACTGTTGTTTTTATTTGGTTCAAATAATGCCAAACAGAAGTGATTTATTGTCAAAGATAAAGACTTAGCCTTCTTGTTGTCATCAGAGGTTGGGAGTAGCTCTGGTGTCCTTAGAACAGCCATTGTTACAAATTGCATAAGTCTTTAACATGGCAGGAAATTCTTGTTACCATTTCTAGAAGTTCAACATATAGAAGAAACAGGATCTCCCTTTTTTAGCACTAGTGGTACACATCCCAAAAGGGGAGCCGCCACACATCTTTATTTGCAAATGGGCCAAACAAAGGGATTGTATTAATTAAGAAATTCCTAATATAGCCCCTAGGTTATCAGCCTAGGAAGCCATATCAGAAGGCGAGAAAACTTTGAGGAAACTTTTGTCCAGCGCCCACTTTAGCTGGTGGACCATGGCGGACAACATAGGGGTAGGGGCATCAGCGACATGGGGCATGAGGAGGTATAGCTGTGGGTTTTCTTCATTTATGAGGCCAGTGGTATACATTGCCTCAACGTATTGAGAATGTTGATGCTCAGCGAAAGTGATGAGAGCCAGCACATAAGTGAAAGACTTGCTGCGCTGGCGGGTTTGGGGATAGTTGAAGTCAAAAAGAGAGGTGTTTGCCGCATCAATGCAAGTGCAGCTTGCACCAAAAGCGATCTCCTCAATCTCATAATTTGCATCTTCCTCAAAATCATTGGGAAAATTGGTGATAGGAATACCCTCAACCAGGGGTTCCATTGCCCATGGAGTTGCTGGCGGAGTAGGGTGTTGGCAGGAGCATTGGCTTCAACTGCCATTTTATTTATATTTTTATAAACTGGAAAACCGTTTTAGGGAAAAAACAGCAGGGGCGCAAATTGGGAGGATTGACAAAGAATTCCTCCAAAGCAAAATCAGGATTAACATTATAAGCCCAATTCAATTCATCAATCCATTTGAGCACTTCAAATGGATTTAAATTGGCTAGTGCTGACCCAGCCACTGTAGGTGGCAGGTTGGCAGCACCTGATTGGCCATGATCTGTCAACCATGGCAGCTCAGCTGAAACTGTTTCAGCCATCAGCTCAGGGCACCATGAATTGGTTTTAAATTTTAAATTTATTGTGAGGAAGGCTGACCATGGGATGGACACTTCCAAATTTGACCTGAAAGAGACAAAACTTAGTAACAGGGAAGGCACCCCAGAGAAGCAATGCTATCTCTTGTTGCCAGCGGGAACGCCACTATGGGGAGGGGGAGGGAACGTGTGAGGAGGCCGTAGCCACAATTGAACACATGTGGAGGAAAGGGTCTGATTTGATGAACTAAACTGGGAACCAGGAGGAGACCAGCTGTTGGCGACGCGGTGAGAGGTATCCAAACATCCACGCCTGAAAGTGGTCCACCAAATGAGACCGGAATCTGTGGACAGCTTCTGGGAGGGTGGGGGTGGAGCCTGTGATGGCATCCAAGACAATTGTGTGGATAGTTCACATGGCGATTGCAACCACCAGAGCATGGAGGAGTAAGTGGAAGGAGGGAGGCCATCAATAAAGCAAACATATCTCTTGACAGACTGAAGGGATGTGTTTGATCCTGGCTCAGCAGACGTTGAACTTCGCGCCATATCACTTTAGAGGTAGGACACTTCTTCAGGCGGTGGAACAGCGTTACATACTGGCCACACATGACGCAGGATGAGTGTAAAGCGTTAGAGCGCTCATCCATATGGTACACCCGCCTCAGGCAGCGCCACACATGGGTGTGGATTTGAGGCTGCAACAGAGGATGGTGTGCGTATTTCCAGATAAATTTTTGGGTCTCAATGGAGTAAGGAATGTCCAGCATGTCCAGGTAGTCCACCCTGGATAGGACATGGGGCCGTGTGGGGATCACGCCATCTTGGATGGGTAGCCCCTTTACCTCTTGTGTGAACTGAGGAGAGGGGCGGCCTCTCTGGGCTGTGTGCCCACTAATACAAATTCTTTACTCAGCGCTCCGCATGGAGAGGAGAATTCGTTTGTAATGGGTTTTAGTCCTGTGAGGACCTGTGGCCGATGGGTGTGAAACCAGGTATTTCATCAGGGAGTGAGGGTTCAATGGATTGTTAAGGCCCAAGGCACAGGAGAAGTTGGAGCGGGCTGCACGGGACCAGTGTTGGGAGGGGAGCGTAGGGGTGGTGACAGCCACAATCCAGGTGCCCAGGATCTTGGCAGCATGGGCTTTGAAGTCAAGCAGGCCCATGCCTCCATGATGATGAGGGCCAAACATGACCTCTAGCCGTACTGGTGGTGGGCGGCCTGACCAAAGCCATCCTTGCAGCAGGGCATACAAGGATTTGGTAAACTTGGGAGAAGGGGATGGCGTGGGCTCCAAACCAGACTTTGGAGAGGAGCATAGAGTTGGCTAAAACAACCCTGCCAGTAAGGGAAGTAGGGTGGGCTCTGAGGTAGGCGATGCGCTTTGTCACGTTGTCTAGAATACAACTCTCCATTACTGCTGATGCATACCCGCCTGCCTCCACCCACACGCCCAGATGGCGGACCAGCCCTATGGTAGGGCGTGGAACGAAGGGGAGCACCAGTGGGGTGGTGTGGGGTGAGCTGGGAGGGCGAGCACGTGTGTGAGCAGATGGGCCAGGCTGGGCACTGGTCGCTGGGGCCCAGCAGGTTTGATACCAACCAAGGAGGATGATTTCAGTTTTGGAAGCATTCAGTGCAGCATTACTTACCCAGGAATACTCCTGGATGAGAGCTTCAAGTGCGCATGCATCTTTATTATTAGACACCCCAACCGCGCAGTCATCTGCAAGCGCCATCATCTTGAATGGGGCTTGGCCTAGCACATGGACCCCAGTGAGTTGGGCATTCACATTTCGAAGTAGTGGGTCAAGGCTGAAGTTGTATAAGAGTGGGCTAAGGGGGTCTCCTTGTCGCAAGCCCCTTTGAGGGCGGACTACTTCTGTTAGGAAGCCAGGGCCACGTACTGCCATTGTTGCAGATTCTGTGGGCAGCATCACCCAGTTGATGAAGTGAGGGGGTAAGCGGAATTGATGGAGGCAGGCCCTGAGGTATTCTCAGTTTACTCTATCATAGGCCTTCTGTTGGTCCAAGAATACAAGTGCCCCAGAGGCTGTGGACTGGCATGCGTTAGCCACAGAGTGCACGTTGTCCCAAATCGACCTTCTGGGTATGAAACTGAATTGTTCTGGGTAGATGGTGGCAGATGCTACAATCCCTAAGTGATTAGCCATGATTTTTGTTAAAATTTTTGTATCCATGTTAGTTGAAGAAATGGGGCGCCAGTTGGCTAAGTCTAGCTTGTCCCCTTTCTTGAAGAGTGTGACAGTGAAGGCCTCTTGTCCTCCTGGTAGGAGGCGCGTTTCCAGAAGGCTCTGGTTAAGTGAGGTAAGCAGTAGTGGGGATATATGTTTGAAGTACTTTTTATAGAATTCATATGGAATGCCATCTGGGCCTGAGCATTTCCAGTTTGGTGCACCGCAGATGGCTGTCCATAATTTGTTCATAGTAATCAAATTCATTGTTTCTGGGTATTGGGAAATGGTGCAGATGTGGGTTCAGTTGAGAAATTCCGCCACTTCAGCCAGCTGAATTGGATCAGATCGGTATAACTTGGAGTAATACTTTTGTGTTTCAATTGCCACTTCAGCTGGAGTATCCACAATGGAATCATCCGATCTTCACACCTGTGTGCAGGCCACGGTCTGTCATGGTGTGAAAATTTTTTTAAAAAATATGCGGTGCACTTGTCACCCTCTGTAATGCATTTGGCCCTGTACTGAACACAAACCCAATGTTAGTGTTGCCTTTCGAGCACATTGAGGTGGGTGGCTGCCTCCGCCCACTTCCAGCCCCATGCAGGGCTGTATCCTGTGGCTGGGATGTTGGACTCCAGGTGTGCCAACTCTGCCAGAGCACTCAAGATGATGGCTGATGTGGCTCATGAGCATCAGGAGGAGAGGTAGCAAGAGTGGCGGATGATATCCTCTTTGAAGGCTGCCCGTGTGGAGATGGGGTCCGCGCAAAATGGTGTAACAAGCTCTTCTGCCGAAGTTGCTGATTCCACCCAAGTGGAAAATCCTGGCGACGCAAGTTTTGGAGGGCGGAGTTTGCACCAATGTGGGGCCTTAGCCACTGTGACAGGTAGGTGGTAGGTTATTAAGACCAGCCGGTGGTCAGAGAATTCAATTTTTGTTGTTTGGAAGTGGGAAATGTGAGGTTGGAATTTCGCTGGCGTAAGGATAAGGTCTATGCGGGTCATGGACCTTAATTGGCCGTTGTGGATATGGGGTCACATTATGTTTTTAAGCAGCGGGGCTCGCCACGACAGTGCATTCATTAACCCAAGGGTGGCCTTTAGAACGCGAAGTTCTACATGACCCTGGGGGGCGTGGGAGGAGGTAGGCCAACAGTCCATTGGTGTGTTTAACCAACAGTTCATATCGCCGACTACAAAAGGGTCTGGGGGTAATGGGAGGGATTTGACCAATGAGAAAAATTCCTGACGTTCTTGTGCACAGGTTGGGGCATAGATGTTGATGATAGCATGTGCCACATCAGCCCATGAGAAAGTGACAATGAGGACTCAGGCATTGAGGAAAGATTCCAACAATAAAAATTTGAAAAAATTGTTTTTTTGAACTAGCACCCCACAGTGCTCTGACCAAAAGGATAGGGATGGGAGGAGCATGGTTTTCCAAGCATCCTCGGAACCTTGCGGACAGTGGGACTCCTGGATGGCCAGGATATCCATGGGTAAATTTTTTTGTAAAAAACTCAGTTTCCTAGCCTGGGATGGCGAGGCCTTGAGTCCGGTGATATTCAACGTCCCTAAAGTGAAGGTTGTCCCCATTGCACCTTAGGTGCGAGGGGGTGGGCACCCAGGCCCACTAGCCTCCTCTAGATCCCTAGGGGCCTTCATGGCAGTGCAGGTGTTTGCAGCAATGCTATTGGTAGTTTTGTTGATTTTAGAAAAAAGGTTTGCATTGGCTTTTGCTTCCCCTTTTGTTTCCCCGACATCAAACGAATTTTTTGTGGTGTAGATGAGTTCAGTGCACCATCACTCGGGTCAAGAAAATTTTTCAGGTAGGTTGGACCCCAAGTCAGTTTTGACCAGAGCTTGGTTGCAAAGATCAGGTGAAATTGAGTCACCCATCAGATCCTCAGATTGGGTGGCCCAATTGGCATAGCTTCCCAATCTGATTGGTTGATGGATTCCTGAGTTGCATCCGCTGCGAAGTTTTTGATGTCCTCCTTGTGTTGGGAGTGTGGGATAGCGGTGGTGACTTTGGCCACTTCCTTGGCCGCGGCCCTGCAGGCATTCTTGGCCTTCTTCCACTCTTGTAGGGAAATAGGTTTTACCAGTAGGTAGCAGCCTTGTGCTCCCCATGGGAAAGCCTCTTTGGTGCTCGTGGTTGGTTTGTAGTGCGCCTCCCCACTGGCCATGGCCACTGAGGGGTGCTCTTGGAATGTGATGCCCTCCTTGGTGGGGCATGCATGTGCCTTATGGCCGAACGCATCACAGTGGGTGCAGATGGGGGGCGCGCTGTCTATGGTTACCCAGAAAGGGTGGGTGGTATGCCCTTTAATATTGATATATGTGGAGTGCAGGATCTGGGTTAGGTCCTTCACAATCTCCTCAGTTGGGGTCAGAACTGCAATGGCTTTGCTGGAGCACAGGAGTGGCATCAGTGTAAAGCATTGAATCTCAAAAGATTGTATTTTGCCATAAACGGTGAGACCATCTTTCAGGTGCTGCTCCAAAATGGCACATTTTACCGTAGTATGCAAAAAGTCAAATGTGAGGAAAATTTGGTTTGATTTTGTCCATCTGGTGTATTTGGTTTCAGCGACCCATCGCCCTTTGGGGAGGTTGATCACTATGCACACTGCAGCAGCTTCATCTTCTTCCTCCTTGTTTTTGAAACTGAGGTCCAGCCAACCGCGTGACATGGAGTGAGGTGCAACATACACCACGGTTGGGAAAAAAGTGTGCACATCCCCACAAAATATTTCCCATAGAGCTGTTTGTTGGATGTACAGAAACACACGGACTCCGTATTCCACTGACAAGAGTGGTTGGGAGTGCGGCGTGTTGATGTACTGGTTGCATCGCGCTTGCTAAGCAAGGATTTCTGGGGAAATAGTGACCGCCGGCTTATTATTATTTTTATCTAATCCACCAATTTATCTGGGGCGTTTTCAAATGTTTGAGGCCGCGGGCCTACCACCTGCTCCTCTTACCTTACTTGCCCAACTGCTCCCTGACATGGGCGCAGACTAATCTCTTCTGTGAGATTATCAAACTAGAATCAGACTTGAATTGAATAAGTTGCAAAAGTGATTGCAACGAGAGAGAAAAGGTATATATGGCGCCATGAATTGACTGAAGTTTTAAAATTTAATATTTTGATTAGCTGCGACTTTGGAAGCCACGCCAGAATTTGCTGAGGTCATGGGTGGGAGGATCACGCCTCATTCAAAAAATTGGGGCAAGGCAGTTACCAGGGCGGCGCCAGAGGAGGGAGCAATGGAAGCAGCAGAAGCAGAAGCCATAGGGCACTTGCGCTTTGAATGATTGAGCTCAAAAAATAAGGGGAAGATGGCACAGCCGTTTTTGACACATGCCCAAAAAGGATGATCAGGGGCGGACCTGATCATGGTGCAGGGGGGAATCGTGAGGTGGGTGTTATGATGAAATGGGTGGATCGTTGCAAAGGCGTGAGGGGCTGCTAGATGATCCAAGGCATGGGGCACAACAAACTGAAACACAGGGTCTGCACCATAAATGGCCAAATCCTCTGTGAGCTTGAGGCAGAGGTGTTTGGGGGAAAGGAAGGAGGGCAACCCAGCGAACTGGACCACCAAAATGGCCTTATCTGGGAGCTGGGTGCAAATGGTGGGCAAAGGAATTTTTTTATAAATTATTTGCAGCTTGGCTGCTGCCACTGCATCAGCTTTAAAGTGGAAGCTGAGGTTGAAGTACCCTTAAAGGGGCAGAAGTTGATATAGCTGGTGGGTTGAAAACTGCCGTGGCCATCTTGATGATGGCTACACTTGCATATGGGAAGAGATTCCCATATTCAAACTGGAGTCTGAAATGCAAATTGCTCCATGGGAGCACCGCCTGAGGGCTTGTGAGGTGGTGGGCCAAGTCCAGAGGGGGACATAACGCCCAGTAGCGTTGGGAGGGCTAGCAGAGCCAGCCCATACGCGCTTCAACGATGGCCAAAAGATGCCAGATGGCGGCGCACCACCACCCCAGGCTGGGGCAGCAGGCGTTGATTGCATCGACATTGGTAAGCTTTGACTCCATTAAGCAATCATGTTTTTTATATTTTAAAAATCTGAATTTGGCTTCAATTTAGGTATCAAAGCAAAAGAAAGATTAATAAAGAGGATCTCCCATTGCTTGATGATGTACCATTTGATCAAATAAATAACTTATTGCAAGTGGCACAAATCTTCCATTAGCACCTCCTGAGTGAGCGGGCCACCTTTGCAATAATTGTTGTTCACTACAGGGGCACCATTAAGCGATTGTGGAGAGTTCTATAAAAATTATAGAAAGTTTAAAACGGAGAGGAACTTTCAGAATATATGAATATGGGGATTATGTAAAAATGATTAACAATTTGAAGAAGTAAGTAGCTCATTTAATTATTGAGCTAAGAAGAGTTGGATCATTACCAGCGCAATAAAGGACTAGAGCTGGACATGACTAAAGTAAAAGTGAAGTTAAAATTCTTAGAAAGCGAGAATAATGAGATCATAAAAAGCCTAAACTCAATTTTTACCAATCTGGAAAGACAGACGACTAGTTAGATTGCTTTAAGCAGGATGTAGATAATATGCAAGTGAGATGTCTTCCATCTCTCAGACTGTTACCTACTTTGGGAGAACTACTACCAGTACCAACGCACCAGCAATGGTTGTAAACCTGCATCTCTAAATGTCTTTAAAGAAGGTCCCAATTTCTGCCTGTACCTTAAGACTAAGTTCACTACTATAAAGGGAATTTTTGGGTTTTCAGAATGCCCACATCATCCATCTTAATAGATTATATTATACATATCTGTTTTATCCACTGGGAAAATTGATACAAAAAAGCTATAGCGGATGTGGGATTTATTATGTTTTGTTAACTACTGTTGAGTAGCTGTCTGGACCTAGTCATCAGATATTTGATAGGGATATAATAATGTTAACATGCTAAATTTTTATGTATCATATCAAAGATACTAGTGATTATAGATCAGGAATATCCTATGCTTATGCGAAGCTTGGGATCCATGGCATAGAAATTCCACTTTATAATATTAATTATGATGACACAGGCATGGGGGCTTTGTTGGTTAACACATTGTTGGCCAGTGACAAGTTAACTCATCTTTGGTTAACAATGTGATACTAAACAAAAAAATTTAAAGCTATATAAAAATATGTTCAAAAGTTTAATTTCATTCCATTCAATATAAAAAAATTTATTGGAATTTAGTTAAAATGTTTTACTTTACTTCCATATTTAAATACAAAATATTATTCTGTGACATGACATAGTTTCAGTCTAAAATTGCTGGTCAACAATGTTTAAGTTGGACTTAATAATAGTTGACTTATGACTCAGGCTCATGATCCTTGTTCATCTATGTCAAAAATAGCTTTTAATGTTGATCAAGTTTTTCAATTGAATTAATTACTAATTAGTGGTACAATCGCCTTGGTATGTGCTACCAATTGCTTGAGAGGAGCATCAGCTCAGCTAATTGCAAATGAATCAGAAATGCTGTCTTGAGATATTTATAAGTTTGACAAAAACCCTGAGGCCTTGTGAGATGCCCCAGAGTTGAAAGGATTATAACCCTCAGACAAACTTATTACGTGTTCCTCTGACTAAGTGCCATTGTGAAATGAGGTGTCATGGGTAAGATATGGTTAACATCAAACCCTAGGAAATATCTTCAAGTAGATACTAATAAAATACAATTTATTACTACAAGTTTATAGTTTAATATACAATATTTTTGTATATAATACTTTTACGTTGTATTAAGTCAAGAATTTACTTGGGATAAGAAGGATCAGGGCTTGAGACATTGTCCAAGTAACAACAGAAGAATACAGCTTCAAAGTGTCATTTTCAAGGAGTTTATACCATGACTAATGTCACCGTCTGGTCTATTACTCCATACAATAGATGCTCAAAACTCAACTTATCCCAGAATAAGAACCAGTTAATTGAAGTAGGCCAAAAACTCAACTACTACCATTTGGTTTAATCCTTAAAGATACAAACTAACCTACACTGGATTCAATTCACACTAGATTTTTAATGTTCCATCAGGGTAATCCCTGACAATGTTTGCAAGTGTTTTGATTGATGATTTATTAATTTTATATTTGATTCATCTTGCACAGATCAATTGGGGTTTGTTGCTAGTGGAAAACCTTTATTGGAAGTTGCTGAAGCATTGACAATGCTTGTATTGGAAGTAACTTATGTTTGCCAAAAGCAGCGCGGCCTGATATTAATGGGAAAAGGTTTTATTACCTAAGAAGGTTGTTAGCCACATAAGGTTAATTTTCTAAGGTAGGAAAAGGCGTTGGGACATGCTCATAAAAAATTTTGCCAGGAGGGGTTGTTATCTATTTGGTAGCAGAATCTGACTAGGTGGATGAGGTAATCATCATTTCAAGTGGCTCCTAAAGGCTAAGTATAATCAGTGAAGAATGCTGTTCCAATTGGGGAGCCAACAGAAGAGTTGGGTGCCAACTTTTATATAAAAATCCTTGTTTATTTTTTTATAAAGCAACTTTTTTGGGAGCCATTTAGATAGTTATACATCTTTATTGCGCAATTGTGATTAGAATGGAAGAAACAGTTTTTTCTTATCTAATTATCTTGTGCTAAGGGGTAATACGCCAGTGGTAAAGTATGGACTCACTACCACTGCCTCCCCAAGTTCAATCCCAGTAGATGAAATTTGGGAGGTGACGATTATGACTGTGTTGGAGTTGTGCACCACTGCTCCAAACCAAGATGGCAAATAGCAATGCGGTCCATGTAGTTCCTGGCCTATCATACACCACGCATGGAGGTTTTATCCTCCTTTCCATCTCTTTGTTTCCTTAATTGGCGAGATATCATCCTCAGGTTGGCCCACTTTAAATAAAAATTTAAATATCTTGTGTCAAATCTTGTGAAAGAGTTGAAGGGATAGTTTTAACTTTCCCATGTGGTTCTCATGAACTCTAGATGAATAGTTGAAGGAATATTTTTCCATTAATTTGATTGTCTCCAAGTAACTTTAAGTGGGCTGAAGGAAAATTTCCAGTATCTGTCTACAGGAGAAATTTTGAGCGGATTTAATATAACTGGCTGTGAAGAACTCAGCTAGGATAATTTTTTTATACAAATATCACTGTACCCTCATTTATTGATATATTAATCAACAATAATTCAACGCACACCTTAAACATGTGCTATAAACCTCAAAGAAGTTTATGTTTGGTGCTTGCTACTGGTGTAGTTGAGTTTTTAAACCAAATATTACGTTAGAAATTATCAGCAGAATGTTGTACAAGAATGAGCTTTAGAATTTTTGGACAGAACATGAATAAGTAACAAGAATATGGTGAATTTGACATCACAATCCAATCTAACTACCTTGGATGAACGAGTGACAAAAAGCTGAGGAAGAAATAGACCAAGTTGCAAAGCTTAACATTAATTTTTATGGAGAAGTCACTTATTGAAGTGTATGAAGACTAAATTAATTGAGAACTTGATGTTACAGAAGGCTTCTATAATGGCAGACAGAATGATTTTGCTGGATACAGGATGGTGTAGCACAAATCTATAGAATTTATAAGAACTTGAAAAAATGTCTTGTGATCATGCCTATATGGAGACAGATGAAGCTAAAAATTGATTGATGAAGAAAGTTCTAATGGTAAAGTACAGCCTTAAAGAAATTTACCTGGAACTTTTGCTGAAAATTTTTGAGATGACCCTGAGAATACCCCATGTCGCAATTCTGATATGACTGGCCAATAAGCCCTAAGTCGCTATAGCAAAACTGGTAGGATCTGACAAGTTTAATACAAGTGTTGGGATTCTCCCATATTAGGTGAAAGCCTTTTCCAGGAAGAAAAATGATATAATCATACAAAGGGCATAATTTTCAGATGGCCCAATAATCTGAGAATGGATTTCAATTTAACCAGAATACTGAATTTGGGGCTTTGCCCAGATTATACTGAATTCAGAGAAAATGTACTTTTCCTGATTGTTATCTAATCTCTATCCACTCTTTATCTACTTCCACCTATCCTAGTATCAGGACTTTCCTACAGGTCCCATGACACTACCTTTAAATATCCCTATTCCTATCCTTATAATCCCTATTCCTATCCTTACATTTTGAAGCACTATAAATAGTGCATGATTACTCTAAATAAAATACCTTTTTGCCTATAACTAATAAAATTCTTGTTTATAGAGTTTTATTTAAGAGCAAAACAAGACATCAGGTTACCCATGAAAGTGAACTCTGAAGCACCCCCTTCTGATAGAAGTGCCGCCAATGATTCTTCCCTGGCAGCTCAACAACAAGTAATAATTATTTGAGCACCTCGAGATGAGGCAATATTGGGTTATTAAGAAATCACCTCAAATTAGGAGATGGTGAAACTATCAAATGAAGAATTGATGGAGCCAATGAGATATGGCGAATTAAATTACTAAGCCATATAAGCAGTAGTCTCTGAAGTCACTACAATATAGGCAAGATGAGATGATCAAGAGGGGAGGTTGTTAGTAGGTTAGAGAAAAGCAGAAACAGCATGAAGCGGCTGTATTAAATATATTAAATAAAGAAAGTTGTGGGAGTAAGTGCTCCATATTTATTTTGAAAAGTTCATTTAGTTGTTTTGAGGACAACGATCATCATATCGTTGGTCCTAGTTGCTCAGTGGGTGAACCCTGTGCAAAATCCATCAGCGTATCTCTTGAATACCACCAATTTTATAACACCCCCATTTTGGTAAGGTTACCAGTCATGTATCTTCCACCATGTTAGCACCAGAATGATTTCATAATACCATAACATTACTATCTTCCATTGGGATAACGCTCCAGCTCTTTTCCAACTAGTTAAAATAATGATGTTTGGATACAATAACTGCCAGAAAGCAGTGACATTATGAACTGTTTGGATACAGTGTTAAAGTCTTGTGTTGCCCCACTTGAACAGGGATAATTGGATGTACAATGATGACAAAGAAGCAATCATTAATGAGCTCAGCAGCCCTGAGTAGATAGCTAGCCACAAACAGGAGTTTATGGAAATATAATTTAAGAAGGATGAAACCTTAGCTGATTTTAAGACTGATTTCATCAGGAAGCACAAATCCTAATGGGCGCAAAAGTTCTGTCAGATTTTGATTATCATATTGCAATACAGATGGAGCTTTGTCCCTACTAAGATCTGCACTTAAATATGTTTTTTGCGCTTGCAAACCAAACTTCCACATTGTAAATGGAGGAGTACCTCAAGATGTTAGTATCAAAGTACAAAGCACATTATTGAACTTTCAAAACTATTCCCACTAAAAATAATCAGAATATAGTGAAATTTGCTGAGCTCAATAAGGAAGTACAAAATCGACTAGTAACAATAAACAAACCTGAAGGACCAAAATGAGCGAATAGATTTAATAATTGGTTGTCACAAATGTGGAAACCCTGGACATTTTGACACTCAATGTATGAGATCGAAACCTAAGGAATGGTAAATTCTTGGGGTGGGCTAACTAGAAGAAAACTATGCAGTATTTAGAAAATAATCAGCAATCTATATATAAAACATTTAAACACTGAAGTCAATACTGTTACCACTGACATATTCATAGATGAATTGGGTATTTCCAATTTATTTGTAGATGAAGACACACCTGATCAACTTGATCAGGTTGTTTATTTAAATATAAATGCAGTCACCAGAGAAAAGGCAAAAAGTACTAACCCAGAGTTTATAAAAAAAGATCGCTTAGCCTTATGCCCATCAGGTAGCAGAAAAGATCAAACCACTGAAAATGCTAAAGATTTTTCTTAAGCCAAACCTTGATGAACTGAACATTTCTCTCCCTGTTAGTGCATAGAGAACCCTTCCTTTTATTAGTCCATACAATAGATTCATACTCTAGATTTGGCAAATAATGCTGTGATTTGCTCAGTAAACACCTCATTATGATATCTGAGTGTATGTATGCAGTTACTATAGTCAATTGAGTAAGAGTACAGGCGATAATTGAAAGTGCACCAATTAATATCATTTTGAATAAGTTTTTAAAGCAAATGAAGGTTTCTCTGAATTTGGACACCAGAAGGAGTATGAAACCGCGAGACTAGAACTACAACTTCCTGTGGGGCATACTGTGAACTTTTCTCTATTGTTTTAAATCGCTGGTGGTATCAGCTCTCCCCATAGTATAGGCAAATAAAATTATGACAGCATCATTGGAACGAATACCTGAGATAATATGGTGAAAAATTAATTTTGAGAAGAATGCTATAACAATTTTGGGGCAAACCCTGTCCTTGACAAATCAGTAGAAAGAAGAAATTTTTCTGATGAAGAAAATACTTTCTATAAATCTAATTTAAAATGATGTCATAATTCCCATCCAATACAAGTTAGAAAAAGAAAAACAAGGAAATGCTGCTGTAGACTTTTTAAATCCATTGGTATCATTAAGACAAAAATGAAAAATACCATTATGCAGGGAATGCAAATAATAGTTTATGCAGAATCAACAATGAAAATTATGTAAAAATTAAATATTGAATTTGTTGTTCATATGAACAAATCGAGATTGGAGACTTGGGTAGCCCTGAATATTATAATGCCAGGTCGCAGTGAATTATGAGTCCTACTGGCCAATCTGAGTGATAACCTGATGGAAATTGTTGGAATATTAGAGGTTTGAATAGTTAGTAAAAGAAGGCTCCTGTGTCAAGTACTTTAGATCTTAATATATAAGCTGCATACAATTCTCAAAAGAATTGTGTTGATTGTATAATGATTTTACTCTGCATATTCAGTTCAATAGGGCACTTTATGTTGAGGGGTTGCTTTGACCCCCTGGCGAAATAGAAAACTAATCATTAAATCTCCCTTGTGTTAGCCTGAATACATTACAGCTTATTAAGGAAATAAACCCCTTTTATTGACCTGAAGGGAGTTCAGGGGAATTTAAAAATTAGTTTATCAACCAATCATCATCTAAGAATTCTTGTACTTTCCCAAAATGCCAAGGTGTCCAAGATGTCCAATTGGTGGTATTACATTAAAATTTTACCGCATGATTACTTCATTATGGCTATCAATACAATATCTAAATTCCAGCATTACCAAGGTGAAAAACTTCAAAATTGTAGTGATAAGTTAAATCGTCATTTATCCAAATTGAGATCCACCACTTAACTTAAATACCTTTAGATCCCACCATTAAAATTTCTTTTACTGCTTGAAGTCACTTTTGAGCGATTTTATTTTTTAAGTTTTATTTATCCACAGCCATCTGCCCAAACCTATTCTTTGATGTCCTTAGCTCCGCCGCCTGCCACCCCAGTGTGGGGCAGCGGTGCATCCCTATCTAACATTTTCCGCCCCTTGGGCAAGCGCGTTTGGATGGGCTTAAACAGCTCACCCACTGATTCCAACTGTTTTGTCCCCCACAGGACTTAGCGCTCCACCTGGCACGCGTCCACCCTTCTCGCCCCCATCCTCTCGCCCTCCCTTGCTCTGCCATTCGCTATTGCCTTAGAGTGGACTATGGGCGTTTGTTCCCATATGCTGATAAGGCAATTATTGACCTAGCCACTGAGGCCTTTGCGCCAGCTGGCTTTATAGACTTCCGCACTTTTAAGGGCTACTTTGACGTTGGGTTCCAATCTGAGGAGGATGCTGAAGCGGCAGCACAAACTCCTCTAATTTATAAAAAAACCCCATTCCCACAACCCGTACTCGCCTCCCTTCAGACACCACGCTGGTAGTATCCTTTGCAAATCTCTCATCCCACCTTCCACCCCAGGTTTTGTATGACCAGTTGGTCGCGGGGCTCATGGCTTATGGCACTCAGCCAAACCTCATCTTTGCCATTCCATCTGGTGCAGAGCGCCTTGCTGCTCCTCGGGCAACAGCCACCATCATACCACACCACCCTACCATAGCCCAACAAATCCCACCCCACGCTAGTGGGGCTGCAGCGCCTGATCATTTCTTTTGGACTCAGGTTGATAATGATAGGCAGATTTGTTCCCTCTGCTTTGGCCTCAACCATGCAAAAAGAGCGTGCCCTCAGGCCAAGTCCGCTGCTGCGGCTTCTGAGCCTCCTTCTGGAAGTTCAGTATGAGGCGCTTTGCTGCCCCCTCCCACCCTCCAATCTCGTTCAGTGGGCCCACATAGAAAATCAGCCCCCCCAAAACCTCCAGCCTCACTCTCCCACCTAAATCTACCCCAGCCAATCAGAGCAATGCTTGGACCACCATTGGCACCCAAGCAGCTGCCCATTCTCCTAATCCCACCCACCCAAATTCAAACGCCACTATTCCAGTGAATCAAAATCCATGTGATCTATTTGCTGAAACTGACGAATCAGGTAATGTCCTCATTAGTAATCATACAGGTCAACCTCTCTGCCAAGGCGATTATGGTCAGGAGGAATTTTTTCTTCCTGACTTTGATGAAACCCCTACCCCTCGCCATTTTGTTCCTCTGCCCAATACAGCCCCCTTCCAAAGTGATCACCAGCTCGCCTTGGCTGCGGTGGCCTCTCCTCATTGCCTGAAACTACGCACCGCGGTGGCCCAGTCAGTGGCTCAGCTCCAGCATGGCCTGCCCACCCTCTTCTTCCCCCTGACTTCCCTGAATCTCCCTGCTGTGACATCTCAAAACTATTCGATGATGCTAAAATTGCTGTTATGAATGTTGCAACGATTGCTTCATTCAACCCCTCAGCCAAAATCACCCGCCACAGTATCTCCCTTTTCACCCAACTTCCTGAAGCCCGCAAAGAAGCTGAAGTTCTCCTCGCAGCTTTTGTTGAAAAACTTTCCCATCATTATCTTGATGCAGAAGAGGAAAACTCCTACTATGCTGACCTCAACCCCCACTATGCGGATGCCCCAACGCCCTGGCTCTCTGCTCTGATCTGGTACTGTAACCAACATCCCATGATCGAGATGGGTCTTTCTGAAAACCAACCCCCTGACCCCTCCTCACCCTCTGCCATGGTGGGTTAGCAGTTTCTGCTTCCCACCTGGTTAGTAGGTTTGTTTTGTCGTTTTTAGTGTTGTGTTCAGTACTGTCCATCCCCTGGTCGGCGTACCTCGAATAAATTGAAATAGATCCCACCATTAACCTCGTTGTAGTGTAAATACTATGAGGCGCTAATTTAATAGGGGTTCTCTCTTTCTAATCCCTAAGTTTTTATATTAATAAACTATTTAAAATTAATTTTTCCTTGTGGTTTACAATATTCCCTTTATTCCTTTATAAACACTGTCAAGAGTTTTAATAATCTTGTAACTGCTCTTCTGTTGAAATCCTGTGCAAACAGCACCTGCGTGCACCTAACAGCGCAAGATACCAACAATTGGTGCTCACTACAGGGGTACCTGTACACCACAATCTTCTAACTCAGATGGAGGACATCCAAGTAAGTAACCATCCTACCCTTTTCGCTGAAAATGAACCAAGGATAGTTACACTTGAACAGCAACTAGACAGAGCTCTATCACGCCTTAGAAAGTTTGAGCAGCGCCCCTCTTCCACTACATATATGGCAACCTCGCTGTCCGCTTTAAGCCCTTTTATCAACAAGTTCACCTCAGGTGAGGGTAATATTGCCTCATTTGTATCTATCTATGAATTTGCCATGGAAAGCGTGACTGACCAACAGAAAATCAATTACATCCTCCCTTGCTTAAGTCTTATGGCCCAAGAGGTGATGGTTCCTAATATGGACACTTTGAGGAAATGGGCAGAGGTTAAGGAAGCGCTTCTAGCTAAATTTGGCTAAAAGCAGAGTTTAAGAAGAAAAAAAACAGGCCTTTATGCGCCTTAGCATGATTGAGGAGAACTGGTTACTGCCTTTGCTGAGCGGTTCTATTTAGCTGCTCAGACGCTGTTAACATCTAACATGATAACACTTATTGACGCCGTTGCTTTCATGATAGCTGGTTTGGATTCTCACCCTTCATTATCCAAGAATACAATCTAATTTTAAACGCAACTTCCAGAATGTTTGTGACATAAAGGAGGCTTTATTAGATGTTGCAGATTATCATAAAGTTAAGAATACTTAAGGAGTTGTGGTGAAACCTAAATTCCTAATAATTGAGAATTTTTACCTGTAGGCCAGTGGATGGAGGCCGCGGCAACTCCATGGACCACCTGTTCCTGTTCGCCCCTCAAAACCTGCTCCTTTGGTACGACTTAAAACAAATATCCCTCCACCTTATGAGTCCAAGATTCTCAAGCCAGCCACCAAAGCACTCAAGTTAAATCTAATTGAAACTGCAACGCCTTCCTACCCAACTATAATGGTAGATGCACGCGCTAAGGGCATCCAAAGCCTCAAGGAAGGGCACGTTGCCAAGGTTGTTATAGTAGGATGGCAAACAACCTTATGTAACAGATCAAACTCACCCATCACTCCTCTGAGCTTCATAGAAAATCCCTTGGATTAAGGATCTAAAGGGTGCTATGAGTATGTGGGACAATAAGTCTTGAGAGCCCCAGTGGGAATAGGAATATTGGGTCACTAAACCCTGACAGAGTAAACAAGGTTGGGATACCTGATGAAACACCTTAGCCAAGTCCTTGGATGCCCTGAGGATATTGATACTGCTAATGATGCTGACAAGCTCCTTGCCTTGTTGTTCACAAATTAAGCATATTCATACTCTACAATCAATTAAAGAGCAATACCCTAAAACCGCTAAAAAAATGCCTCTACTTTCCGACTCAAAGAGGGTTTATCTTTTCCTCTAATTTTGGTGGAACTGTAACTTATGTGAAGTAGGCATCAATAAGGTGTGGGTCATGGCCACCTATGACACTGGACCTCTATCAACATAATTGTTAGCGCTACAGTTCCTTGGACTGGCGCCAGGGTTTGCGGTGGCTCAAAGCTGGAAAAATCGGAAA